>JAPDSC010032015.1:0-13173 GCA_026290005.1 Latrodectus geometricus | reverse complement strand
TTTTTTTTTCTCCAACGTAGAAAATACTTTTCAAAATGATAATCATACTCCGTTAATCTGCGCTTTAGGTCCCCTACTCTGCCAACTTGGCGATAAATGCACCAACCGTGGTAAACCGGAAGTTTTTATACCTAATGAGCTCTTTATGACAATCTCCGGAGGAAATAATTTGTGCTTTTTCGCGCATGCTCATTAATTGTTTTTTTCTTTTAGCATTTTCATTGGTCGTTAATTAGTTTCAGTTTAAAAATAGGTCATTTTCATTGGTTGATAATTAGTTTAAAACCGTTAAAAATCGTATTCCATTATCGCCATGGCAACAGCGTTTTTGAAAACCCGCCAAGTACGGGACCCACATCTCACTTTTGCCAAGTTGGCAGAGTAGGGGACCTAAAGCGCATTTTCACCTCATAATCTAATATTCCTGCAACGTTTATGAATTATTTTTTTCATAAATGTACGAATGAAGTAAATATTTAATTTTGTTCGCTTAAAATCCAGACCTATATAATAGATATGCCTAAATTAGGCCTTTAAATTCTGAGTTAATTTTACCCATTGGCATTTTCTCCGAATTACCAATAAAGATTCGTACAATATTAATACAAGCATTATCCGTCACTTTTAACCGTTCGATTCCTAAGTGAATTCAAACTGTTATACATAGCAAAGCTCATATTACTGAGCTCTATTAATAGAATACTCTTTAAAAATTCAGAATGTTTCCCTTATTTTAATAATGATTTCGCATTTGTGTTCAAAGATTCATATATGTATATATACATATTAAGGCATTAGAAAAATTAATTTGGAGAAATGTGTTCTTCGTTTTTTACAAAGCTTACATTACAAGGAAATGTTGTTACGAATTTCAAAATAAAAAGTAATAAATTACTATAAAGATCTTTTAAAAAAAGCAAAATATACAAAAAAGCGAACATACTATCTTATCCAAAAAAAATTTTCTTTTTCATGAAATACAAAGTCCGATTCTATATTTCTTAATCTGTGATTCTTCAATCGGCATATTTTTCAAAAGTTCAACTTTTAAATCATTTTTCTGCTTAATAAGCGAAATTAAATATTACACCAATAATGACAATAATTTATCAAGACCCTTATTTGACATGTAAACATAAAAACGGTTTTTTCCGAAAGTATTTTCCCTCCATTTGTGTCTCATGTTATTTCTGCCTTTATGTATCAAATATCTAATTTAGTAATTATTTTATAAAAACCAAAATGTTTTCTAATGAAAAAGTTCCAGCAACTTATGCTATTTTTTAATGTGATTTTTTAAAATTTCTTCAGTTAACTTTTATACAAAGAAAAATGATATTTGCTAGTTTTTAATTATTTGCGTGAGAGTAGTTATATTTTTGACTTGGATAATTGATATCATCCTTTAACTTAATGTTCCCTATGAAGCAGTGTTTAACTTAATTATTAAAAATAACATATTCTTCTTAAAACTTTTTTTTAGTAATGTTTCAGTAATTTTAATTGTAATTTATTAGAAGGAAATTATTTTTTGAAAAATAAGTACATTTTATATGAAATCTCCAATTATTTTATTCAATATTTTCCTTTTGTGTTAGAAATTTCTGTGAAATCAATTCATATGTTTACATTGATTAGGAATAAAATATTTCGATATTACAAATCCTTACAAAAATGTGAGTTTTAACATAGTCTTACGTCTAAATAGGGCCAAGTCAGGCCTTAAATGATAGTAAATTGTCAATGCTCTAAATATATATTCATTTTATTCTCCAGCAGAAATGTTAAGTAATATTTAATTAGTTAAATATATTTAATTAGTTTATTATTTTCCAGTAAGCAAACATCTTAAAGACATCCAACATTTGATAGATGGAAATATATCATATATATATATATATATATATACTTAAAAAAAGCAGCAAAAAATATTGATAATGAATGATTTTTTACCTTTTTTATTGATTTAGAGCATACGAAACATTATTTAGGTACGTATAACATATTTTTGTACAATTATTTGTAATTTTGCGAAAGTTAATTATAAAATGATAATTTTTTGCTAAATTGATAGTGTTTTCAGTTTAAAATTTAATTTTTCAAGACATTTTATGCTTGATGAACTCCACACACAATATTTCATAACTATGAAAGAAACGGTAAAATATGTTGACCAGTAATCATATAAATTCCATTTAAAAATTTAAATAATTTCTAATTTTGATTATTTCAGTTTTTCAAGAAATAAGGCGAAACTATAATACTCACTAATTATAACTCTTTGAGATAATCTACGTGAAAGTTTCTCTTAGCCGCGAAATAAATTTCCATTAACTTCTAGATAACATTACGATTAATGGGTTTAATAGAATATTCTGAAACAGAATTACAAACTCCCCAAACAACAATTTTCTCATTAAACTCTCGTCCATAGAATCCACCTTTATTAGTGGAAGATTTTATTTTATATCCAAATACAAGCAGAACTTCAAAATTAATTTCGTTAGAAAATCCTTTCCACTTGCCAAATACAATTACCACAACAAGGCATAATTATATTCCAATCATTGTTTATAGTTGGAGGAAAATATGCGAAGTCATTCCCTTCCCACTTGCTACACTAATTTCTAGTCACAAGCGATATATTACTCGTTTCTCAATGCTATTAGCTTGGTAAAAATTACTGCATCGTTCTAGATGTCTATCCAATAGACAATTCTACATGTGAGGAGCAAAATAACCTCACGCATGTTATTTAATGATCTATAACTTGATTTTTGTTACAACTAAAAGTTCTAAAAATCGGTGCCAAGAACTCAATTTCCGATTCTGCTTGGCGAGGCTATAATTCATTTATCTTCGCCAAGTATGCTATTTTAAAAACTCCCGAAGAAAGTGTGTGAGTGTTCAGTGCATAAAATGCATTTTCTATTTCGGAATTTTTCTTTGAGCTACAGTATATCCATCTCCACCCTGTCTTAGGCCTTTTCTGGAGCAGCGGTAAAGCTGAGATAAATTGTTTTTTCACGCCAATGTGCTGTTTTATTTTGCCCGGAGAAGCCGACTATAGATGAAAGAAGAAAAAATGGCATAAAGGTTGAAGAAACTCCGAAGTTTCTTGGCGTCTTGGCGATTTGGTTGAGTTGGACGGGAAAAAAATGAAATAACTTTTCTTTTTCCAAACCAAGTTTTCTCTCAGAAAAACATTTTCAGTCAGTTACTTCAGAGCTACAATTTTAGTTGATGACCATAAACAGAAATGATATGATCGATTTGGATTGCAAGACTCATTTTTTACGGGATTCCATACATTTTCTTGTCAGAGGGAACAAATTTTTGGAAAAAAGAACTGACTTATGATTTCGTCAGAAAAGTTAAATAAGTAAAATAAAATGGATAAAACCGAGAAGTGTATTCCTTAGTCTTATCTGGTAAGCTCCTGAGATCCTAATACTTGATTCTTATCAACTACATTTTGTTCTTAAAATTTTTTCAAAACATGTCAACTTATATTAAACATACACGCATACATGCATGCAACATAACATATTTAGTTTGATTCATCCTACTAATAATTTTGAATACAGAATTAACAATTTTAGTAAGAATTACTACACTCTTTCTATTAATCAAAGTTAATTAATTTCAAAATTAGAAAATGTTTGAAATACACGCAGAGAAAATAAATAGGAAATGTTTGAATTACATTATCCATGAAAAATAAAATAAGAATTTCCATGTATGATAATTTTTTGCAAACAATTATCCAATTGAAGCTCGTCTCTCCTCTAAAGGAAAAAATGAATATTACCATTTTAATCATTTATGTATATAGTGACAATAATAAATACAAACTAATATTTGTATCATAAGTTATATTAAATATAGAAATTTTGTTTCACAATCCAGCAAAATGATTTGTGTTCAAATTTTAAGTTTTACTAGACATTTTTTCCAACCTAATCCCAGAAATTAATTTATGGGTGCAGTATAAAAAACTGTATATTTTAATGTTTGTTTATAAACTTAACAAATTGTCTCAATGTTAATATGAAAAATAATTTTATCAAAATTGTGAATTTTTAAACACGATACATTAGAAACGAATCTTTTTATATTGAAATGTGTTCAGAAAAACACTACTTCAAATGATATTTTATAATGTTCTTGTTATGTGAAAAGTTTAGAATTTTCAGCAAAATAGTTTATGGTTTTATTACCATATTTTTATTACCTCAACATAGTTTATAATATTTAAAATAATCCCCACATAATGTAAGAAAACGAGTTAAATAATTGTGAATTTACCTCTTAAATAATATCTCGATATAAAGGGACCAGCTAAATATTTCAGAAATAAAGTTTCAGTGTAGAAATATTTTTATTTGTAACCAACCCACAGCACAGATTAGCATTAAAATAAATATAAAAGTTACCCAGAGATGGGGCATTAGCTACCATAGTTCATGTAGTTTTGACCCTCACTGAATAGAATAGAACATAGTGCTAATTGGATGTTAAAAGAAGGGTCTGCAATATCCCCTTCTGTCACCGTCCATGCAAAGAGACAGGATTTCAATGGTCTGCAGATTTGGCATCTGTCTGAGAAAAGGGTTTTAGTGTTGGACCTCTTTTAAGAATCAGTGTTGATTCAGTGTTTTGTATATAAGATCGTAGAGCTGAGTTTTGGTAAGTTTCTACAGAAATAGAACTATCATTGGGGCTGACTACTTCATAGGTAGTTGGAGAACGTTGCATTGAGATGATGTATGGATAATCTCGACGAGCTGGTAATTTCGATATTTTTCCTTTCAGTTTATTATTCTCAAGGTGAAAGGTTACCCAGAAATTATCACAGGGAGAGTAAATTATTTGTCTTCTCTTCTAATCGTACTGGCTTCTTCTTTGTCGTGTATCATTAATAGGTAAACACGTTGCTCGAAGTTTGTTCATGATAGATGCAAAATTTTTGAATTGTAATCTCTGGAATGAAATTATTATTTTCCACTACAGCTTTGATGTCTTGTGCAACATCATCTACAGTTCTTAATTCTCTACCAAATTGAAGAAATATACGTGTATGTCCTGTGATATCACAAACAGAATTATTCATGGTGAAACGAATCCTTGGTAATTTCAAACGCCCTACTGCATGGTCGTCTCCAACAATGATTGTGAGATGTTTTAAACCTCTAATGCTCTACTGGATTTGCTTGAGGAAAATAGGCTAGTGTTAAATTTTAACTAATGTTAAGCGTACAACATATCTGTTGAAGAACAGAGTTAATGAAATCGTATTTCATTATCGCTGCTGATTCGGCAAGATATATCATGACTCATGAAGACTTCTACAGTCAAAGTAGTGGCACATGCTCTGAAATGCTTGAGCAAGTGGAAACAATTCTAACACAATGTAACACAAAGTAACACAAAGCACAACAATAAATATCCATTGTTTACCAATTTCAATTCGCGGAAAAGTTTCAAAAATGTCATTTTAGATAATCTTAAATCTCTGAGAGTTGACAAAAATTCGAAGCAAACCTGCTGGTTACCGATTAGTGGCTTTGTAGCGGTTACATTCACGACAACTTTTTACGTAATTACTAATATATTTAGTTTGGGGAAAAAGTAATCCATTATTTTTTTGGTAGACGTCTCTATTGATCGATATCTCGTGAGGTATCTATCAAACAATTTCAGATTTATGCTCGTTGGAAAGGTAACATTTAACACTAAAATATCCTCTTGAGGTTTTTTGTTTGATTTATTCAGTTACGAGTACAAGGTTTTAAAAATGGAAGACAACAAACAGAAAATTCGATACATTTTCGTTTTTCTCTTGTAACGGCGAAAAAGATAGCCAGGTGGCTAAAATTGTGAAAGGTGTTTATCGTCCTATATAAGACTGTAACAACCAGTTACACACAATTTTTGTTTCGACGATTCCGTTCGGATATTTTTGATGTTAGAGATGCACCTCGCATGTGGATACAGCATCGTTGAAAATGTCTATAAAATATCAAAAATGATCGAAGTTAACCGCATGCCAGCAGTCATAACACGCAAGACCTAAAAATCTACATGAAAGCTGTTTTAAACCTTTTTACCAAGTGAATCCAAAAGAAGTTAATTAAAGTTTACGTAAAAATAATGGATTTCTTTTTCCCCAAACTAACACTTTTTCATTCTAGTCGAAAAGTGCCATCTGGAAATTCTTTGAAATGTGTCTTCTGCAGAATGATCAGACATGTGATCATCATATTGCTGTTTCATGATGGATTCACGTTCTGAAGAAGGAATGAAAAGTTGAGCTTCTCCTGATTCTGCATCCAGTACATATCGATAAAGAACTCCTTGATTCATCAGTAATCTTCGTTCAGTCCAGCTGATGTAGTCTTCATTTTTCTGGGTAGATTCAAAACTTTTAATTATTTTCCTTAAATTTACATCTTGAGCTGGGATTCCGCATATCGTTAGAACTTAAGGTAGACTTGTCAACTATGGCTTAATTAAAAACTTTACAAGGAAGTTCTTGCTCATCACATGCAAGGCTACTGAGCATGTCAGCAATAACACATATGCTTTTCCAGATATATACATAACTTTCAAGTAAACTTGCACTGCAAATACCCATCGAGCAAGTCGTCAAGTTTGAGAGTTTAAATTAAGAACCTATCTTAATGTTTGGTTGTTGGAGGCCACGATGATTTCTTATCACTCCAAATACGCACGGAATTTCACTTAAAAGTCCATACATCATCTAGAGACTCTCTTTCTGTCGTTGAATAGTTGCGTTTTGCTGGTGAGAAGAATCAATTTCCATTTTCAACTGGATGTCTATCTATTACATTACCTTGAAGTAATACAGATCCAAGTGCATAGTCAATTGCGTCTGTGCGAACAATGTGAGGTTTTGTTCCTTGTTTCAACACAGGAAGTGTCGTGAGACATTTCTTAAGATATTTAAATCCATTTTGTTGGTATCCAGAAGGATTTTTTATTTGTAAGATCATTAAGATGTCGGGAAATTCCATAAATTTCTGTATATACCGTGGATCATCATTTTCTTATAGGGAGAGTGTAACAGACCAAGCTAGTG
Organism: Latrodectus geometricus; assembly: GCA_026290005.1. NCBI lineage: Eukaryota > Metazoa > Arthropoda > Arachnida > Araneae > Theridiidae > Latrodectus > Latrodectus geometricus. Next base: position 6,071 of record JAPDSC010032015.1, on the reverse strand, counting down.
TCGAAATCCTTCTTTTGTTAAAGGACCTGTCAGCCTTCCATGACATCCATTTCCAGTGGATACCCTCTCACGTGGGTCTACTTGGTAACGAATGCGCTGATCAGTTGGCTAAGGAGGGTACTTCCCTACCAGCCTCTTCAAATCTGGCCCTCACTTACTCAGAATTATTTTCTACCCGCAAAAACACTGTCAATAAGGCCTGGCTTGTCCCACCAAATCACGTTTGGTATCCCCGTAAGCGTCCCGGTGGTGCCCTTGACTTTCAGGGCACACGTGCCGACCAAGCCGTAATCAGCAGATTTGTCAGTGAGCACACTAAGGGCCTCACTTTTAGCGGGCGTTCCAAACCTTTCCCAATCTGCAAAAAATGTTACTTCAACGAGGCTAGTCCTCAACATATTCTTTTTTGCCTCTATTTCACCATGGAAGAGTTTCTTGAGAGACCTCTCCTATTCCTCGATTTTTTGAGGGTATATGAACTTATGGATCTGGTGTAGCTCCGCTACCCCAGATGGGATTGGAAACAACAACAACAACATCATTTTCTTAATTAGTGTTTGGAGTTGGTATTTTCTGGATGGAGGAAACTTTTTCTGGATTAATTTCGATGCCATTTTAAGTGATCCAAAATTCCAAATACGTTTGGTCTCGAAGTATTAAGTTTTTAAGACACTCAAAACTTTCAGCATTTGATTCTGCTAACTATGCTACAAAATAGCTTCTGAGCTTAAAGTGATAATCACGTCAATTTCATCGTATGATTTTCTGTGAGTAGCAAAAAGATGTCGTAACTTTTCTGCTTTCATTTTAAACTTTTTAAATAATATTTCTGCAATTGAATCAAAATTTCGAGTTTTATCTCCAGATTCCCTTGCGATCAGTTGTGCAATATCAAAGAACAAAACACCAAGTAAATATGCATTGCAATTTTCTTTTTCAACTCTTAAAAATTTTAACATACAAAATTTTGCATACAAAAAATTTCAGTGAGATTTCATGTTGAAGAAATGCTCATTCTCATTAAGACTGCATGATCAAATATCATTTCTTTGTACTACAAAACGTAAATATATCTTGCAGTAAATTTCTATATTTTGGATTCAGTTACTATAATTTTTATGACCAAATAAATATTATACTAATGTAAGTTTTTTTTTCCTTTCTTTTTTTTTGCTTATTATATCCCTTTTTAACAGAAATTCCATGAATGCAAGTAATGTTTTTGACGTAGAAATTAATTGGAATTTTTCAAACGAAAGCTTGAAAAATTAAGACATCAATATGCTTTTAACAATTGGAACATAAAATAAATTAAAGGTTAATTTAAGGTAATTACATTAATGCGGGGGTGGTACCTTTCGAATGCAAATTAATTATTAATGCTCATTCTTTTTAAGTATAAATCGGAAAACGATGAAAAGAAATAAAACCTGAATATCAAATGGTGAGAATTAATTTTAATCTTCAAATAATACTTCACTAATGGAATTCCTTAAAAGGTAATTGAACCTGTGTAAGGAGGTGTTTGCATTCGACATCTTCGTGAAATATTTCACGAAGGTTTTGTATTCCTTTTGGAAAGCAATTGAAGACCATTAGCAATTTAAAGTACTAATTTGATACTTACGCATTCATTTACTCTTTATAATAGGAAATTATGTGTTTGTTTTTCCAGTTAACCCAATTTTTTGAGCAGCCGAACAAAGGGGTTTGCCGGAATCCAGAATGAAACCGTTCCTAACAAAAGAAAATTAATTCCTTGTCCTATGAGAACAAAAGAACTTTTTAGTTTTTGACTATACATCAAACAATTACTAAGTATCGACAAAAGAAGAAATGCAATTAGAGGAGTATTTTTAATTTGAAAAATAAATTCATAAATGGGTTCAAATGTTAAAATTAAGTCATTCTTTAGAAAAATCCATCAGAAAGCTAACGCTTTTGTTATTTTTTTAATATGATGCGAGCGTATTTTCACGTTGAACTCCTTTTGTGCTTTTTAATATAGTCTAAGATTATTTTAATGATTTTATTGCATGAAAAATAATATCACTTAAGAAATTAATTTCTTGTAGGATGATTGTGTTAGCGTAATGTTGCATTAGAGGAAAGAAGCCATAAAAAATTAAAAATTGCAAAACAACGTTGCAATAAGTTAATTCAGAGTGGTATCACCTCATGATGTGTTGTCACATAATTCAATATTCATAATAACACATGGCACATTATGTAAGAAAAACACACTAAATGAAAACATAACTCAAAAATCAAATATAAATTATTAATGTGTGTTCTTAACTTGACGAACGTACTTAAATATGTACTCCTAAAAAGAATTACAGGAACAACTTTGATATACCCCACCAAAAATTACGCGCCAAATCTGGCACTGGCCTACAGACTTTTTAGGGTTGCTGTTTCTTATTTTGGTGTTACCAATTTAGGTTTTTTCAGCTTTTAGGTATTTGCTGTTGCCAAATTCAGTATTTTTTTGTATTTTATACCATTTTCTGAGTTTTTTTTTTTTTAAAGTTTATTATTTATTAATTATTTGTATTTAGCGAGAATCGATCTTGGCAAGTGAAAAAAGGCGCCAAAAACAGGTATTATGGTTGGTGAGGGAAAAAAAGTCTCCGAATTTCCAATTTGAGGGGGGGGGTATATCAAAGTAGTTCCAAATTACACATATTATTCAAAATATGAAGTATAGGAAAAGTCAACAACGTTCCATTTTCATCCAATTTAATAAATTGATGAAAATGGAAAACTTTAAATTTTATATTTGCTCATAACAATAACTACCGAGCGAATTGCTAATTCAAATAAGAATTAGCAATTCGCTCGAATTGAACTAGAATCTAAATAATACAATTCGTAGCGACACAAAATATTTATCTAGGTATATAATTTCGTTCTCAACTTTGATAAAAGTATTATATGTACTTTTTCGTGACATTTCCATGCGTTTTTCTGAAATATTTTTAGAATATTTTCATTTTTTAATTGTATATAAACACTGCATCAAAAAATAAGATTACATTGCTAAAAAGTTATCTATTAAACATACTAACCCTGCGTCGTTTTATAAAAAATGGAAATGTGTATCTACCAAAAGTACATTCAGTTTCGAAGATGATTGTGTGAAACTATTTTTGTCCCAACAAATAAAATTTTAGAAAAAAAATATATAATTTATAATTTCAATAGCATGTAGACTCAGATTACATTGCTGAATACGTAAATGTATATAATAATTTAAAATCGTGTATGTAAAAATTTACTTATAATAAAAATTGATGAAAAATTATAATTGTATATATAAACTTTAATTCATACAAAATGTTTTTTAAATTAATTAGGTTATTTAACTACTGACTCTTGAATCTAAGAAACATGGATCATATTCTTGATCATTAATTTCCATAATTTAACTGAAAAGTTTTTGCTGATTTTATCATCCTATTTTAGTGTTAAGTATATAGTTTGATATAAACACTATTATGTTTTTTTTTTATTATTATTTTACTAACATAATTTTATTTATTTTTTTAAATATTTAAATATTCAGGGCATGTAGTTTGTACTTCGCTCAGAAAATATTTAAGAATAAATTTATTTCAAGCTTTTGTAAAATTTACTAGATATTAGTAATTGCATAAAAAATAACTACCAAAAAAATGAAGTAAAAGTAATTGTAATACACGTTCTAAAAAGTTTTATTTTTCGATAAATCGATAAATTTGGTTAAAATATTTTCTTACATTTTATTAAATGGCTTTATTGGTGTAAGATAATTGTTGGTCAGACGGACGTTTACTGATAAAGAATAAAAATATCAACTTTCGGTGATCAATTTCGATTGCTTTGGTTTATTTTTTACTAAAAATTCTTCACAGATTAATTTTATGGCACTTTAATCCTCTTTGTAAATTTCTTTCAAGTAAATATCACAATTTGTCTCTAGCTTCCATACTTTAGCAAAAAATGTCCGTCTGACCAAAGACCAGGATTCAAGTTACACCGATAATCTTTCCTATTTCTCTTGGCTTGGCAAATGTGCTAATTAATGCAATTAATCAGTGTTGAAAAATTATTCCTTCTCCACTGAGAGAATCAATAAGTTCTTCATTTTCCGACAAATTCATTCATCGTGATTTACAAAAGTGAATTATTTCAAATTCTCTTTAAGCCTCTGGAATAAAATTACTGTCAGGATAAAGAAAAGCAGAATCTCCAACATAGTATGAAAAGTTTATAAAAGTGAACACATCGTGAACTTAATTTAATCAGTTTCGCTATCATGTAACAAGCAGTTTTAACAATTGATGTATTTTAATCTTAATTTTATTTTGATATTTTTACGAAATTTGAAGCTTGTTTGCATTTTATATTAAAAGCCACATTTCAACAAATGTTTATTTGAATAAACAATGTTTTGCAGTATTAAAAACCAAGAATATGAATACATTAATATTTATTTTTAATCACATAGTTTTCTTTATTTACTATTGAAAGAATGTCATTTAGATGCTAAAATAATTATGAAGTATATTTTTTGTTTTATTACAACAAAGATTTGAAAATTATTTGATTCGTAGCACCTATCTCTAATACAAAATATTATTTTATATAAATTAATAGTTTTATAAAAACTATATATAAATATATTATTTTATCTTTTATAAATGTAAAGGAAAAAAAGACTAATGTTTGAAATTTTGGTAATCGAATTAATTATTTATAATATTTATATGTATAAGATAATATGAGCTAGTCTATAATCATCATTTATTATTAAGGGTGTTAGTAACAGTTAAATTAAATAAAATTATGTTTATAAGTGATAGAAATGGGAAAAAATTATTTTATCCTATTTATATTTATCATTTAACTGATATTTCATCAGTATTTTAAGTATTATACCAAGTATTTATTTGATGATATGGCACATAGTAAATTCAATACTGATATTTTTATTATATATCAAATAAAAATATTGGTGATAATTTATCATTCCGATACTAATAAATTTTTTTTTCCTAACAATATAGCTACTCTCTGATGGTGGGAGGTCAGGTTTTATGGGGTTTTGTGCTTGACTCCTGCTTCACCGGCTCTTCCACTGGCTGGTGGAGCCCAAAAATGAAAAGCCAAAGGGAAGTATACTGTTGCCACAACAACAGTAAATCTACACCCTAATGATCTTGAATTTGCCATGATATTCTATATAGTCTCTAAAATAATAAAATATTTGTCATCAAATTAATAGTTATATCAAAATATATATTACCATTATTAATTATGATAAAATAATGAATTTAAATTAAAAATTTTAAAATGAATAATTTTTTTTTGGTTCTTAAGAAATCATCTTTTTTTATTGCTTCATAAAGTTGCCTACAATGTATTTAAATATATATACTTCTTCACGTCATAAAAGAATACGTTTTTGTCAGCAGATATTTAACTTCTAAAAAAGCCCACACATAATTTCTTCTAGTGAATTTGCTATCCAAACAATCATGGCTTCAACTCGAAATAATTACAGCAGTTACAAACATTAATCAAGGCCTCTAATTACTGTTTGTCACCAGATGGGCTTTTCCATATCTGGCGCAGTAATTATGATAAGTTTTCCACTCTCGATAGATGACAGGTGCGTGATATATTTGTTCTGATCAGTGCCAACGCAAAAATATTTTTAATGGCTCTTATCTTTTTTCCTTTTCACGGTTTGGCAACAGCCATAGTGCACATCGAAACATTTGGTCGAGCAGCTTGTGAATGAGTGCATGTGAAATCCAAAAATAAAGAAAAAAATCAGTGCGGAAAAAAAAAGGAATTTAGGGAAAAGTTTAATTCCCTCTCATTAGGAATTGAAAATTTTTAAAGAGAAACGTCAATTTGGAAAGTTATGAATAAGTTTGGAGCCTCACCAATTATTTATTGCTCACCATTCTTTTCATGATTTTTTTTTCAAAAATTTCGCCGGCAAAGACAAAGTGCTTAGGGAATTTTAGGGAAATATTTATTCAAATTATGAAAAGTAATTAGTGAAGCAATGGGGATTT
>JAPDSC010032010.1:0-22765 GCA_026290005.1 Latrodectus geometricus | reverse complement strand
TCTTATTTCAGGAGAGTTTTCTATTGAATTTTCTTTCATTTTAGTCCTCTTATTCTCGTCAGTAAGGTAAGAAGTTTAGAACTATGGCGGATAATCATTAAATCAAAGAAGGCTTCGAATATATTCACAATCTTGTGTGGAAACAGCATTTGATGACGAAACATTTATTTATTTATTCAATTGTAAGAGATAAGAGAATGAAGAAACTTTTTAAAAATTCACATATAGTTTTTTCATGCATGAACTCAACGCTATTTCTTCTTCTGTTTTTTATAGATTTCGCTTCCATTGAAGTAAAAATGTGTCAACATTTAATGATTTATAAGTAGATAATCATTAAATCAAAGAAGGCTTCAAAAATATTCACAGTCTTGTGTCGAAACACAATTTGATGAGGAGGCATTTATTTACTTTCTTATTTATTCAATTGTAGCAAACTATTAAGATAAGAGAACGAAGAAACTTCTTAAAAATTCACATATAGTTTTTCATGCAAAAATTCAATGCAATTTCTTTTCTTTCTCTCTCTCTCTCTCTCTCTCTCTCTCTCTTTTTTTTTTTTTTAATTAAGAGATTTCGCTTTAATTGAAGCAAAAATGTGTCAGCATTTATTCAATTTGTGAGTGATTACTTTTCATTTCTAAACTATTTATAGAAATGCTTTTTAAATAATTAATTGTAAAACATTTTAACAAATAATTTTTAAATAAATCCAGAAACAATATTTATTAAAATATTTTCTACGGATTTTGGCACAATTTGTGTAAAAATATGGCATCATTTATTTGATTTTTGGGTGATTTCTGTCAATTTCTAATATATGTATGCACATATAAAATATTTTATGGATTTCGCCTCAATTAAAGCAAAAATGTGTCTGCATTTATTCGATTTGTGAGGGATTTCTTTCCATTTCTAAAACATTTATTTAATTTGCTTCATAATATGTTTTCAAATGTTTCAAATTTAAAAATGTTTTATTCCATTCAAAGATAGTATAATAACCTTAAAAATCCAGAAGTCAATTAAAAAAAAAAGCTTAAAACAAACTTATTGGCTTAAAAAAAATTATTTATTGAACTATAATTTACTTTTCTCTTGTTTAGAAATTTTTTGTTCTTGCAAAATAGGAAGAAACTTTATAAGAAATACGCACACAGAGATGGACGAAAGCTATGGAGACGTTACATATGCATGTTATCTTTACTGGAAAATTATCTAAATGAAGTTACTGCTTTATATCGTAAACAGAACAATCCTTTTTTAGATATATATTATTATATCTACAACATAATAAATTTATATAGGCTTAAAATGAAATAAAATAAAAGATTGGCAAGGATAATGGGTTAAATTGCGGTTTAGGTCCCCTTCCTCGCCAATTCGCGAATTCGAAGCGCTTTTTCGCGTATGCTCATTAATTACTCTTTTGTTTTAACCTTTTCAGTAATTGCTAATTAAGTTTCACTCTGAAATAGCAATATAATTTTCGCCATGGCATCGGCGTTTTTGAAAACGCGCCAAGCAGGGGGCCATAAGCACAGTTTCACAGGATAATGTGTTATTTAAAAAAAGAAAAATTATATGTTAATAAAATTAAGCCAAGGACTTAAAATAAGAGAGCACGCAAAATTTTACAATAGAAATCATAAAAATTTTGCAGTCAAACAAAAATAAATTAATTTTTCTCCTATTTTATGAATATATGAAATATTATTTTAATACATAAGGATTTCATAAGCTAAAAACTGTATAATATAAAGAGAATTATATCAAATAATATAATTGATGTATCCCTTATATAAGAGAAAAAATGCTTGATATGAGTTACGTTTTGAATAAATTATTTTAAAACCAATCTGAATTTTAAAGGAAGAAAAAAGAAGAAAGTTGGTATATATTCAAAGAATTGGCAGACTTACAATAAGATATTTACCTCGGACGATTTGCAGCTGTTTGGCTACTTCTTCGCGGTAAGCGATTTCTTTGCGGACCTGTTCTTCGAAAGTATCTGAAATGTACAAGCATACATATTCAGGAAAAGTTACAAACCAATATAAAAAAGTGCTTCTATTAATATATATCATATACAGTACACTATTTTACTATATATATATATATATATATATATTAGTTTGGGGAAAAAGTAATCCATTATTTTTTCGGTAGACGTCTGTAGTGATCGATATCTCGTGAGGTATCTATCAAACAATTTCAGATTTGTGCTCGTTGGAAAGGCGACATTTGACACTAAAATATCCTCTTGCAGTTTTTTGTTTGATTAATTCAGTTACGAGTACAAGGTTTAAAAAATGGAAGACAACAAACAGAAAATTCGATACATTTTCGTTTTTCTCTTGTAACGACGAAAAAGAGCCGGGTGGTTAAAAATGTGAAAGGTGTTTATCGTCCTATATATGACTGTAACAACCAGTTACGTACAAATTTTGTTTCGTCGATTCCGTTCGAGTATTTTTGATGTTAGAGATGCACCTCGCATGTGGATACGGCATCGTCGAAAACGTCTATAAAATATCAAAAATGATCGAAGTTAACCGCATGTCAGCAGTCGCAACGCGCAAGACCTAAAAATCTACATGAAAGCTGTTTTAAACCTTTTTTACAAAGCGAATCCAAAAGAAGTTACATAAAGTTCACGTAAAAATGATGGATTTCTTTTTCCCCAACCTAATGTATATGTATATTACCTGAATGTTCTGCAAAAGGAAATAAAATAGAATTTAAAATCGACTGAAATATGCCAACAAACTAATACGGAAAATAAATATGAGACGAGAGAAAACTAATGAAGAGTAAAACGTATTCATTACATGAAATCGTCCTGGAGGACATGTATTCACAAAGGTAATTCTAGAGCGGAGGTTCCTAAGGCTGAGCACACACAATCCTTTCTTTAATATTAGGAAGAGGAGTTCTTAATGCAACCGAATGTCTCTTTCTATTTATAAATGTACTTTTTCATTCGGCAGCCATTGCTTGCTCAAAAAGCTATTTTGTGAGGTAATCTTTCGCTTGAGCATGAAAGTTTAAAGAAATTGATTCGAAAAGGCGCTTCATCCATTTCCAAATAAATAATTCAGATTTGGACGCAGAGGTAAAGAAGTTTCATCGCAGCTTCTTGTTGGATTGATAAAATTTCAAGTGGTATTTTAAAGGAAATCGAAGGAAAAAAACTCTATTTTTTTCCTTCATTGATTCTGAGTTTTCTTCCATAACGAAATTGACTTTCAAAATAAAAAAAAGGCTGCTTTATTCGATTAAGGATTAAATTTTGAAATTCCAAATTGTATTTATAGGATTGTTACAATTGAATTAAATTATATTTATTTATATTAGCTTGGGGAAAAAGAAATCCATTATTTTTACGTGAACGTTTTGTAACTTCTTTCAGATTCGCTTTGTAAAAAGGTTTAAAACAGTTTTCATGTAGATTTTTGAGTCTTGTGCGAAGCTACGACTGCTGACATGCTGTCAAGTTTGATAATTTTTGATATTTTATAGACATTCTCGACGATGTTGTATCCATGCGAGGTGCATCTTTAGCATCCAAATACCCAAACGGAATCCACGAAACCAAAATCGTGCGTAACTGGTTGTTAGAGTCATATATAGGTCGATAAACATTTTTCACAATTTTAGCCACCTGGTTAGCATTTTCGCCATTATAAAAGAAAAACTAAAATGTATCGAATTTTCTGTTTGTTGTCTTCTATTTTTAAAACCTTGTACTCGTAACTGAATGAATCAAACAAAAAACCGCAAGAGAATATTTTAGTGTCAAATGTCACCTTTCCAACGAGCATAAATCTGAAATTGTTTGATAGATACCTCACGAGATAGCGATCACTACAGGCGTCCACCGAAAAAATAATGGATAACTTTTTCCCCAAACAAATATAATTGCGGTTTTAAGTGAATAAATTTTATATGAAATGAAAAATTAAAATTTATATAAAAGCATACACATCATTCGTTCGTGATTTATTCTAAAACATTTTTCGATTTAATTCGAAATGACTTTTTGACAGATTTATGCTGTCTTAACTTGTTGCGTTAATACCTCAAATAGAACTTTGAGTTATAATTTAAATTTAAACTCGAATAATAAGGCTCCTATTTCGCAAATTCGTTAATCAATAATTTATTCAAAGGAAATATTAAACTAAATATTTGAAAATGCTAATTAGTCTCAGTTCGAAAGAAAACCTTCCTTTATGCAAACCTTGAATGAAATAAGAAAAGTTCCTGAATTATAAATTTAAATTTTACATCATTGTGACTTTTAATTTATAAATGTTTCAAAATTACAGTTATTTTGAACATTTTGACAGCAAATGCAATTAGTTTAATAAACATGTATGCATTTTCGAAAAACATAACATTATGGAATATGGAAGAATTTCTGGGAATCTTCGTCTATAATTTAAGTCTTTTTTAATTGATTAAGCAGAAACATTAAAATGTACTTCAAGAAATAAATTACTTCAAAGCCGATTGATTGAAATTATGATTTTTCTATTATGTTATACGTAATTAAATTTAAATTGAATTACAATGCCCCACAAACTATCATTAAATTAGTAATAATATATTTCTGTCTGTAATATGTTTTAGAAAAAGTAATATTTATAGTTTATTATTAGTATTTCGGGTGCTATTGTATAAGAGATACATGTTGTATTGCCAAAGTCTAGTACAATAGGAAAAAATAAAAGAACGGCTTCTTCTAACGAAATATATTTGTTCTATTTTTGATGATTCCTTGAATGTCTCTCTAACTAACAATTGAAGCAGTCTACAGTTTCCTATAGTATAGTATTTATGGCAACCCCTGAAAAAGGCTTATGCAGAAGAATTATCAGATTTGGCGCGAAATCACCCATTTGGTGATAATTAGAGGTATAATTGCTGATAATATGATTAAACTAAAATCATCAAGCTTTGACATTTGGAAAAATGGATCTTGTGTTCGGATTTATATATCTATATTTATATAATAAAAAATATTACCTCTTATTGCTTGGTACTCTCTCTCGGCCCGTCTTCGAGCTTCTGCTTCTTGCAGCAAAACTTCTTTTAATTCTTCTGTCAGAAGAAAAAATAAATACTATAAGAATAATGGTTAGTCAAAATGTATATGTTGGGTATGTGTACAAAACACTCTTTGATAAGATATCTCTAAGAGATGAAACGAAGTATAAACTTTTATAAAATTCAAGTTTATATCTCTTTAGATTGTTGTTTTAAGCTAATTCGTTTCAATAATGTAGAAAGAAAAAGAAAAATGGTGTACGGTGAGACAAGAATAGAATGAATAGAAGGTATTTATTCTATTGTTTATGCTATACGAGATTGCGGTGGTCTGATTGGTTACGGCATTCGTTCTCGTTATATCAGAAGACAGTAAATTCGAATCCTAACCAAACCGAAGTTCCTTCGTGTTCACTAATGGCGGCTGGGACGCATTAAATATGTCGTGGTCGCAATGTCTTCCATGTGAAATGATATCTCTGGAGTGCTGGTCAAATCTGGTGGTCTTCTGCTGACAATGATGGCACACCCCCAGGGTTTCCCACTATATAAGTTGCCATCCTTTCCAACAATTGTAGTGCTGAAAGGCGGAAATCCTAGTAGCAACTGGACATTAGAAATATATATATATATATATATATATATATATATATATATATATATATATTTCTAATATCCACTTGCATTTTAAACATGCTGCATTTTCTTTAAAATAATATAACTTAATGAAATGATGTTTTCTAGTGTTTCTAGAGATGAGAGACTTTCATGTCAAAGTAGTTAAATTTATTGTTAAATTTCCTGTTGCATTCTTAATACGAAATGTAATAGAGGAGCGGGTTTGTGGTGGTGTGGCATGGGCGATGCTACTCGTAACTCCATAACTTGGTTCACAGGTGACTACCGGGTAAATGAAAATGAGTTTTCAGTTTCCGGCCTTATTATGGGGGACGGGTCCAGTGTGCCCCATTATTAGAATATATATATATATATATATATGTAATAGAGGAACTTTAAAACACAAATTACTTTCTCACAAAACCTTTGAAGCAATAAAAAATTACCACGTTTAATGGGAAATTCATTCAACACTTACAAAAAATATTCAATAATTGTATAGTTGTTACTTCTTAAACACAGGGAGTAAAAAATATAAGTTTGAAAATTTAATAAAATTTTTACAATTATAAAATGAAGGCCATGGAAATATAAATTCTTAATTTTTATATTAGCTGTTGAATAACTTAGTAATATAACTCCGTACCAGTGATTTTTTTTATCCCGGCTGTAAAAACCGGATAGTTAACTGGAATTAGAACTTTATGATTTCGTTATCTGCATGTGGTTGAGATAGGATGAATCAGTCTTGTCAAAGAGAGAAGCATTTAGATTGCCAGAAGAAGTGCAAGTCCTGGTCGATGTTAAACTATGTACCTCTTAAAGTGTCTAAACTAATATTTGTGGGTAATTAATAATAATTTTACAAATCTAAGCTTAATAATTTTTACAGACGGCCGCAGGCTGAGTGGTTAGCGTTCCTTACTCTTAGGCTGTTGGTTTCAGATTCGAATCCCGGTTTGGGCATGGGCGTTTCCTTTCTTTCTTTCTCTGTATTTCTTTGTCCTTTCTTCTTCTAAGACGATGGATGAATGTGGCCCGCTCTATAAACGGGTGTGTGTTGGTGTGATATGGCATGTGTGTACTGAGGAAGTCGGACTACACACAAAATTACGGTTCAGTTGGAAAAGTGGAGCAGCGCATCCCATATTGCCAACCTGGCTGGCATACAACATCAACAATAATTTTTATGAATCTTGTATAATATCAATGCAGTAAAAATTTCTGTTATAAAGTGATCTTGTTATTGTAATCTTGTTCCTTGTGTGTTTTTACTTCAAATAAACAACCATACGCATGTCTAAAAATGGTGAAACAATTTGTAATAAATCTTAGTAAAAAATGTAACTACATATGAAATTACAGTTGCAAGCTACTGTTTGAATATACATTATTCTTAAACTCAACTTCCAGTCCACAAATTCAGTTTAGTAAGTTTTATAATTCCACAATCGAAACTAGCTGGGCGATGGCTGATTGGTTAGCGTTCCTGACTTCTAGGTTGTTGGTCCCGGATTCGAATCCCGGTTGAGGCATAGACGTTTCCTTTCTTTCTCTCTATATTTATTTGTCTTTTCTTCTGAGATGATGAATGAATATGGCAAACCCTATAAACGGGTTTGTGGTGGTTGGATGTGTGTAATTCTACTCGCCTCCGTGACTCGGTTCACAGGTGCCCACCGGGTAACGCTAAATAAGTAGCAGTTTCCATCCTTGTTGTGGCTAAGGGTTAATAACCCAGTGCCCGCCATAAAAAAAACACAATCGAAACTGATTGATTTTCCATTCAAAATTTTGTATTTATCAAGAAATGTTGTTAACAAAAAAATGTTCCGTATTCTTTTAAAAAAACAGTGATTTGCAGCAACAGAAAAATAAATGAAACTTTAAAAAAAAAATTCAATCGTCCTTGCCGATTTAAACTAACCATAAAGTGGATGTCATGATTTATTTATTGCTTGCATAAAATCAAATATTAACATGATATAACAATATTATTGAATGTGCTTTACATGCATATTCAATATTAATAAATTTAATATTGAATGAATTAAGTAAATTTATCTTTACTTAATGATTAATAAGTATTTATTTTCTAATAGTGGTATCAAGAGAGACAAATCTCCAATAATATATAAAATAACCGATCCCACTAAGATACTGGCCAGCATTTTCTTTCCTACTGCTCACTGAAGAGCTCATCCCACTGACACATTGACTTGTTTTGGATAGTTGGACAAAATTGTATATTCAACATTATTGGTGAAAACGATTATTTGTTTCACTCATAGACCAATTATAAGTAAAATAAATTGACGTACACATGATCACAACTGTAACAAAAGAGACAACCACTTTATTTTTTAAAATGATTAGTTTCTCATTCGAAGTGTTATATTTTCCAAAAAGTATCTTGTATAGTTCTCACTGTTTTTGCTAGAAACGAAATTTTCCGCTTTCAAAATTTTATATGAATCAAAAATTATCGTTTGCAGGAGCTATTTCATTTCCTTTTACAAAAAAATGCAAACAATAAATAATCCTACAATCGAAAACAATTAATTTCATTTAAAGTGTATTATATTCCAAGAAAAGTTTCGTACTCTCGTTCCCACTGCTTTTTACTGGATTTTTTCGGACAGCTCACAGACGGCAGATACAAAGTGCGCAAGAAAAGGTTCATAATGGAGGCTGAAAACTTCACGCCCTGACTACCAGGTGAGTAATTCTTATCCGAAATTAAAAACCCCCATTAATCGGCTAAGCAGGAGAAGGGGGAGGGTAATTGGAAATTCTCCACCAGTGAATTTATCAATCTCTCTTCATCTTTTATTTATGGGGGGAGAGAAAAAGCGGCGTTCAAGTACTCTTAGGCCCGGCCGATTTACACTTAGTGTGCGGCCTGATGGATGGAGGCTCATTAAAGCGCAAAACCTCCATCATTAGGCGGGTTAAAGCATGACATTTAACGCCACCCGATACACGAGATAAATTTGCTTTAACTGCTAACACGCTGTAGAAGTGCGTTTTCCGTGTAATGTTGAGTCGCCGCTGTTAATGAGACAGGCCCGTGTTTCCACAAATGAAATAAATTATACGCAGTTATTCGAATTGATTTCTGAATGTTTCGCATTTGTCATTTTTTTTTTTTAATTTCTGAATCGTTTTAGATATTGTTTGATTGATTAAATTTGGTCAAACGATGCGAATCAAATACGCAAAATTCTCCATCATAGGTAAGAGTTAAAAGTGTGGACTTAGAATACTCTAAAATTTGATTCTGGCTAATGATCAGCATGGATAGAAAAGTCATGGGTTCGAATCCCGGTACGGGCATAGATGTACTTTCTCTCTCTCCTGTCTTTGCCCTTTCCTTGTATGAATACGGTCGCCAACCCTATGAATGGGTACCTATGGCATATGTGTACTGAAGAAATCGGACTCCACACCAAATTATGGTTCAATCCAAAAAGTGGAGTACCGCGCCCCATATTGCCAGCCTGGCTGGCACTCGGAAAAAAAAATACATTTGATCAAACAACAATATTTTAAATATTTGTTTTCTTGAAAGTGGCAGCATAACTAATATACATAATGAATAAAAACATGAATTTTAAAATTCACATCTTGCCTACTCTGTATGGGGGTCAGCGTGCCTGATTGCGGATAGGGAGGTCCTGGGTTCCAATTCCGGTTCGGGCATCATATATCATTGTACCTTAGACCATTTCTTCGGTTGTTTGTCTCTTATGAAGTTCGATGATGTACCCCGAAAGATACTGTTCAATGCCATGCTGTGTATCATGAACATATATGGTACCACAAATTAAAACGAAATTTGTCAGAAAAAACCTCTTGTTGCAGCCTACATTCTAGTTTCTACGTTCTTCAGTCCATTGAGTATCGATGGTTTCACAAAAAGGAGATCTTACATCCAAAGATTCTTCCTCACAGTGCATCCGGTGCTACCAATTGTCTCTAAAAAGTTGCACAGTGGGATAGCGCCACGGGTACCAGGGATCCATTATTTCATGTCGATTACATTTTCCGATTTCTGAGTTTTCCAGACCTCTTTGGTTCACTAATTCCAAACCCTCACCACTATTTTGCTGCTTATTCTAGACCCTAGCTACCACTATACAACAGGAAAATCCTACCTCACGACTGATTATTTAGCATTCAAACTGCGTAAGTAGTTGAAAAATCACCCTCTTTCATCGAAGAGGCATAATAAGGTATCATTTAACATTTACAACTTGTTGATAACAATAGACTATTAACAAAATGCAACAGCTTTATGCTTATACGATTTCTACATAGATACATAGTGGGGCCTCGAACTGTATCTAAGGTTAAACGCCTTTCGCCTATTAGCGATTCCCTCGTTATTTTGAACCAAAGTTAGGAGTCAGTATCCAAAATAGTTGAGATAACATTAGTCAGCATTTGTTGTGACTGTAATTTTGACCATAATACACTATAACCTGCATTTGTTGAAAACTTCAGCCCAGCACTGTTTTTTTCTTTATGGTTTTGCTTACCTTTTTATAAGTTTATATCTATCAAACATTAAACCAAAAATTTATCGACATGTTGAATTTAGATATACAGGGGATCTTTTTTTAAAGTGACAATGTTTGGAGCGCCCTATAGCGGGATCTAATAGCCGAAATGGTACCAAATTTGGTATTTAGACTAACAAAATATAAGAAAAAAAGATTCCGTATTAAAAAAAATTTAGTTCCAAAAATCACCGCTAGGGCATTTTGTAGCGCCATTGTAGTTTACAATAATGAGAATTAGCATAAAACACGGGTATTAAAGAAAAATGCAAATGTTGTGTGATGACAGCGCCAGTAATAGGGGCTGCTATATAAGCAACTAGTAGACAGCTCAGGCAAATAATCTCAGATGAAGTAAACGAACTACAGTGGCCATGCCTCTCATGTTACCGGAACGTGCGCTACTGATAAAGCTGTAAATGAATCAATGTAATGCATTCGCAGTTCTTCGGTAATTTTGAACCAGAAAAAAATTACGTATTATTATTATTTATTATAATACGTAATATTTTATTACGTTATTTATGTTACAGAGTTATTTATGTTATTTCTGAGAACAGAACTCACATTGAATGTGGTCTAATTCCTCACCGGGGAAGTTAATGCAGTCAATAAACACTAATTATTTAACTGTACGATTGTGTGCGTTAGTATTTTTCTTTTCTCACATTTTATACATTGTAAAGCGCCACAAAATGCCCTAGCGGTGATTTTTGGAACTAAAATTTCTTTTTTTTGTATCCGTTTTCCCATGTTTTGATTAATCTAAATACCAAGTTTGGTGCCATTTCGGCTATTATATTGCGCTACAGGGTGCTCCGAACACTGTCACTTTAAAAAAGATCACCCAGTACTTTTAAAACAGCTTTTAAAGAGCATATCATAAAATTAGTGGCTTGTATTTTGCAAAGAGATGACATGCAAAAAAGAAATATATAGAAATAAAATGATTTTCACACCTTTGTCCGTACCTTTACTGAGAGATGACAGCCGTTCGGAGTCAATGAGACCAGAGTCCTCTAGTTTACCAACTGGAAAAAGATTAGAAACATTATTATTCGATAAAATTCGGTGAATACATAAAGTTATCGAATACGGAATTTTTCTGAAAAGTTTTGTCAAATATCAAATATTCTTTTGTCATGAGGTAAACATAAACTTTGATAAAATAATTATACCTTCCTATCTCTTTTTATGAAGGAAACAAGAATTCTTCCTTTAATGCTGCAAATAACTACAAAAATCAACGATGATTCATCACGACGTTTTTATATTAGTAAATTAGTTCTTTAGTATTTCCTTAACATATACAAATTTTTTTGTTCACATTTTCTGTATCAAGAACATTAATGTCTCTACAGTAATGTATTCTTAAATCTAGAATTTAACGCTTTGTCTAGAATTTAATCTAGTTTATAATTCTAGTTTCTAGAATAAAGTGAAACTAGTGTTCTATCACTAGAGATTCTAGAAATTAAAGATTCATGAATTAAGAGAATTTCATGGTCTTGATACAAAATATGTGAACCAAAGCATTTGGATGTGTAGCAAATGGCCTCATCAAATCATATTTTTATTTCAAAATTTAATTTTAGCTCTCTAGCAATAATCATAGTATTGCTAATAGAAGGATTAATCTTAATTCGAAATCAAATTACGAATTTTGAGTTTCAAAGATATTATTACTCGGTGCGTATTCCGATCTTAATTTTTTAAATTGAAATCAAAATATTGCGAATTTAGTGGCTCGAATAATCTTAATGAGCAATCACTCTGTTGTTGTTACTAATGATACTTGGCAAAGCCAAGCCCACCCATCAAGTACTGGGCGAAAGAAGTCGGAAAGAGCATCTTCCGTTTTTCAATAGAGCACCCCCATACGAGGTTGTAAGTACGACTTTGGTTCATAGATGGCAGCACCGCCTAGGTATTCCAATTTAGAGATTGAAACCAGAGAAGAGTCATGGGCTGGCTCCAACCACCCCCAGAGGTATTAATTTGGGATTGGAACTAAGGGACATATTGACCACGACATATTTTACGTGCTCCAGTCGCTATAAGTGAACAGAGCGGTTCTTCGGATAAGCCGGGATTCGAACTCACTACCTTCCGATAACGAGAACGACGCCCTAACGAATAAGCCCATTGCGGCACAAGCGTAGGAATGATTAGGAAAAAATATATCATGCAATCATTGGGATTACATGTATTTTTAAAAACAATTTAATAATTTAAAATTAAATATATTATGATAATACGATTTTCGCACATTTTAAAAGTTTTATTTGCATTTTTAACAATATTTATTTTAATTCGAAAACGATGCATTAAAACTTTTAGCTCTCAGGAAAGGTAAACACACACAAGCTCATGTTTAAACAAAGCTTACAATCATGTATGTTCTTTTATCGAAATAATTTTATTTTCCTGTTTTTCCGCGCGTTCCTTTTCAAATCACATATTAAGTAAACCATCAAGCAATTATTTATATAGCAAAGCAGGTCGTCCTTGTTACCTTAAACGTGCTAACGCTAATGTCCCATGAAAATGTGTGTTTAAAAGGCGATTTTGTTCCATGTTCTGGCGTAAAACAAGTGAATCGGTTTCGCTCGAAATCAGGCGTTGTGTAGTCGTCATGGAAACGATTGGATACGAAACAATTAAGTGGCGGACCACTGTTGTTACAAATTCTAGATCGTAAGCATTTCATAGTTTCTGTGTATGATATTGACGGTAGGAACATGGCGAGGGCGGGGAAACCCTGAAATGGATTAAGTTCGACGATAGAGAGCTGTGTCACGTGTCCCCTTAAATACACGTATCGAAAATCAGAGAGAAGATGTCACTTCTGATTTATTTTTACCATTCCATGAAATGGTGTGTTTAATATTCATTTTTCATAGCAAACAATATTTATTCACTGAATGATGATTGACGTACATAGCAGGACTCTCGGGGGGGGGGGGAAGCACGTTAAAAATTATTTTTAATTTTGGTTATTATCACTTTTAGCAAAATATTTTTCATTTTATTTTATATTACATGAATCATAGATTAGGAATTCACACACACACACACACAGTTCCCTTAATTCCTTACATATATTACTTAATGAGACTTAAACTGAATTTTTGGATTTAATTCCACTGTAAAGTGTTTTCGCGAGTTTTCTGTATTTATATAGTTATATACAATTTTGCTATACGAAAGGAATCTTTTAAATTTTTAAAAAGAAATAATATTTATAATTTGTGTGAAAAAAAGAACGGATTAGTTTTGAAAAGATATATATTTTTAAAAGAAAAAAAAGCACCATGTAACAGTTGTATATTCAGAAGTAAATTATCATAGAATTAATTTAATTTTGAATTTATTTCGGGTGAAAATATTTTTAAATTCTAAAAATGTTTAAAAATATAAGGCAAATATTTCCTTTCGTAGCTGATGATTTTATGGTAACATTTGTACCAACGTTAAATCTTGTAAGACTTTATGCTGATATTAATATCAATAATACATTTTTATAACCGATATTATTCTTAGAATCAATAGATTCTAAGAAATTTTTATTCTATATAAAATTGAAAACGCATAAATACTAAAAAAAGATATATTATAGTCATTAAATTCTGTTGCTCACATATACATAAAATGTAAGAAAATAAACAAAGAAAAATTTGTGGCATAGTAAAACTTTTTAAGAAAATAACAAATTCAAACGATGACATTTATGAGTAAACAGCAAATCATATTAGCCACCAGTTTTTACTAAGCTGTAATCTGTTTTTAAGTTAATGCTTAACAGTATGTGTTTAGGTTTTTTTTTAATGTACCTATTTCTATGAACACGTATCAATTTGACGTATAAAAGAATGTAGTTATGAGTGCAAAGAAAAAAACAAAAACTTAAAAAGCAATATTATTAAGGAGATATATATTTGTAGAAAGCTTTTATTATTCTGTACATGACTTCACCATTCTATATAGACCTTGCACCATAAAACCCAACCAACCATCACCATTATATATTCATTCTGCGCAACTTTTACATAAACACTCACTGTGACTGTAATTCCCATTCTGCAATTTCTTATTTATACTGATGCTGATCAATCGTGAGAGATTTTCATTCTTATTATTGTGGTAATTTTTTCAATTTTCCAAAAATTTTATAACTACCGCGTCCAGTGGACTGATATCCATGGAGATAGGTATTAGTTTGTCCGGATGGTTCGTGCCGATATTATGAGACAATTAAAACGCAGCTCATTTAAATATTGATATACATTTTTTAAATTAAATAGGTACCATTCTGCTCCACAACCTTTCTCCATCTTTCGTGTAGCTTGACAATTCCGTCCTTTCAGAACCTCTCAGATTTCTCGGCAAAAAATGTGTCCAAATGGGTTTTGATCTCAACCAAAGAGTCTAAATTTTTTTCCATTAAGGGAAATCCTTCATCATGCATTCTGGCTATAACCAGCGCATATCTTATTTGCCACTTGTGTGCCCTTTCGGAAAGAGAAATGCATTGAATGCCTATAATGCACTTTATTTGCCATTAAGACGTACAAAACTGATAAAAAAATGAACGAATCGTAACCAAACTTTTTCCAAATATGGCTGAAGCTATCTCTTTTAGAATATATACACGTGTCACTTGTTTTCAATAATTGTGATACATTCAGTTAGGTCACTCGCGCTACCTACCGAAAATAGGCACCAATTTTCCGGACACAACCCAATATAAAGAATTTCAATATTTCAAAAATTTTGGTTGAAAATAGACTTCAATCTTTATTTATCGCATTCAACTGATAAAAATCAGCTTAAGAGATTATATAAAAATGCGATCGGTTTTGTAATTTTCCCCAAAAAATAATTAAAATTTGACAAAATGACGAGTTTTGTTAATTGACCAGATGTAGCAAATTCTTACTCGTTGGTATCTATTTAAGCTTCATTTCGTATAGGGATTTTTCCGTTGGCTGACTTGTACACATTCCCTCATCCAATAAACTAACGAGGAGAAAATCCTATAGAAGGAGTTCGCAGGGCAAGCGCTTTTAAAGTCATTTTCTCCCTACTAATCCCCAGAATTTTGAGCGGCTTGTGTGTGCCCCTAGATCTCTTCCCACTAATCCCTAAACAAATCTATGCTTGGCGCCAGGTTGTCAATTCTGTTTGAATTGGCGACGTTTCGGTGGCTGGTATACAGCTAAATTTTGGGAGACTAAAAATGAAATTTAAGGCATTTTTAGTCTCCTTTATTTTTAAATTTTTTCTCCTATTATTTTGGAAAAATTTTTAATAACCATATGATCATACATCTGTAATAAAATTTGTGAAAGATATTTATACATTGAATTACATTTTTTTCCCTTTCTCTATTACTCAGAAATATAGATAATTTAGATAGATAGAAAAATACACTCTACAAAATTAAAAAGTATTTTCTCAAAGAATACTAAATTCTGCTTATAAGTATCCTACAAATATATATATATATATATATATATATATATATATATATATATATATATATATTAGGTTGGGGAAAAAGTTATCCATTATTTTTTCGGTAGACGTCTGTAGTGATCGCTATCTCGTGAGGTATCTATCAAACAATTTCAGATGTATGCTCGTTGGAAAGCTGACATTTGACACTAAAATATCCTCTTGCGGTTTCTTGTTTGATTTATTCAGTTACGAGTACAAGGTTTTAAAAATGGCAGACAACAAACAGAAAATTCGATACATTTTCGTTTTTCTCTTGTACCGGCGAAAAAGATAGCCGGGTGGCTAAAATTGTGAAAGGTGTTTATTGTTCTATATAAGACTGTAACAACCAGTTACGTACAATTTTTGTTTCGTCGATTCCGTTTGGGTATTTGGATGCTAAAGATGCTCCTCGCATGGATACAGGATTGTCGATTATGTCTATAATATATCAAAAATGATCAAACTTAACAGCATGTCAGCAGTCGTAGCTTCGCACAAGACCTAAAAATCTACATGAAAACTGTTTTAAACCTTTTTACAACAAAGCGAATCTGAAAGTAGTTACAAAAAGTTCACGTAAAAATAATGGATTTCTTTTTCCCTAACCTAATATACATATAGCTGTAAATTTTAATTTACGCTTTTTATATGATTTATATATAAGGTCAAAAACTTCTTTCATTGTTTTAATTTCGTAAACTTGGAAAAAATAGGTTAAAAATAACAATGTTCGAAGTCTTTTAAAGTTAACAGTTTCTATAAGAATTAGCCTTTATCAATTTACTATATCCTACATTAGATTAATCCACTTATGCTAATAATTTTCACTCAATTTCTTTTAATTTTTCTAAATTAGGGATATATGAAGTTAAAACTTTTGTTACATATTAAATAACGAATAAAATTCTAATCAAAACACACTTTGCTGATTTGCTCACATTCTCCAAAAAGTAACAACTTTGCTTGCTACACTGCTTTATTTATAGATTTGAAGAATCCTTTGTACTCTAATGTTTTCTTTCTTTCTTTCATCGCTTAAGCAGAAAGACAGAAGGCGCCAAATAAAATAATTTTTTTTAATTTTCTGCATTGATATATACACAATAATTGAAAAGCAATATGGTAAAATAGAATTTCTTTTAAGAACAATGTTTTTGAATTAATGTTATGCTTATTCATTTGTTGGCGACTTTATCCTTTTTTGGCAGAGATAGGTGGCGATGAAAGCAGCCAAAATGGTCTCCTGCCGGAGCAGGAAGGCTGAGGAGAGGTCGTTTTGATGTAAATGCAGAGTTGTGATTTAGAAGAGCGCCGGACACTTGAATTACTTATCGCTCTGTTAGCACAATGCCCGGATTTTCCCTATTCATGCAAGTATTTGGACAACGATGTCTAATACTCCCCCTATTCTTCCACCCTCTAGGGATTCTCCACAAAATGAAATTCACGATATTTTTCTCCAGGCTGAAAAGGCAATTTTTCTCTTGACAGTTAAACATTTCTGATTTCTGTTAGCACAAATTTTATTCGGTTGAAAAAAAAAATCATTATGTTCGAATAATCAGCCAGTAATTTAGTAAGGAACATAATTACCATAAAAATAAAGAATTATGCAGTTAGTTAAGAAAAAAACATTAAAATTAGTAATGATAGTCCAGAAAGCTTTTCATTAAGGAAGAAAAAAAAAAAAACACTATCGTATACTATATTTATGATTTTCCTTTTTTCACATAAATATATCTATTTATTATAAAACTTAAGGAGTTATTGCTGAAGACCATTCTAGTAAAAATTCTGAATTGAACGGATTGATTGATTGATCATATCACATTTCTCTTGAAAAGTGTTTTCTAAGTTTTGAAAGAAGCTGTTTTTTAAGGAAAATTTTGTCGTTTCACAGGATTCACAAGATATTTGTCTTTAAATGTGATGCAAAATTCTTAGTCATAAAAAAAAAAATCGTTATACGAAGGATTTTACTATTGAAGATGTTATGTATGTTATTTTGAATTCCGAAAAGACATTTTGTGTTCCGAAATAAACTTTTTTTTTTTTTTTTTTTTTTTTTTTTTAAGCTGGGTGGTTTATAAGATATTTCTTTTTTTTAAATCTAACATACATTCTTAATCACAGATCGAATATATACATGTAAAATCTCATTGTTATCTGATCTCGGAAAAATGTTATGTTCTGAACAGACTTTTAGTTTACGGTGGTCTCACAAGATAACTTCTAAATGTGACGTAAATCTTTAGTCATAGAGAAAATCATTGAAGATGTTTATTATTATCGTGAATTCAGATAATACTTTTTTAGTTCTGAAAAAAGCTTTAACTTTATCTGAGATATAACATGATATTTCTGGTAAATATCATTTACAACTCTTAATCGCATAAAAAATCACTGTATGTAGAATTTAAATGTTGATCTTCGTTGTCATTTAAGTTCGGTAAAAAAAAAAAAAAAAAAAAAAAAAAAAAAAAAAAAAAAAATTCTGAATTGCATTTTTATAGGGTTAAAAGATGTTTTTTTCTAAATATGATATTAATTCTTATAATCATTGTAAAAATCTATATATATATATATATATATAAAATTATTGTTTAAGATCATGGTTTTTATCTGAGTTATATATGACAATAGTTGTATTCAAAATTTTTTTTGTAGATCAGATCGTTTTTAAGGAACACTTTAATTTATTGCAAGAATTAATATTAGAAGGAGATCTTTACTATTTAAGTCGTTCTTTTGTGCTAAGATAAAAGCTATTCTCAAAATGAGCAAGTTTTCAAGTAATTAGTGATAAAACCATGGTAATGTTGCATATCGAAAATCTGTATCACTTGCTGTGGGAACACAATTAAGTATCTTCTATTGGTAGAGTGAAACACTCAGTGTTTCATTTAGAGATTGAAACGTTAATCCTTGAAATTTTAATGATTTGGAATCCATTTTAAACCGTAGCATGAAAAATTATGAAAATCATGTAGAATATTATTATGTGAATTTAATGAAGCGAAATATTATATCTTATAGTTATAAATATTAAAAAAATGCGTTTGATTCCAAAAGTTGTATTTGATTATCTTTCCATAATGGAAACGTGATAATCTAAACTAAGGATGAATTTAGTTCAAAAAAGAAAAAAAAAAATTTTTTTTTCGCAAGCAACTGTTTCTTGTTTAGGAGACGATCCCGTGCGCTCGGTGACACAGTTGCAGTTATGCGGTTTTAAGCTAAGCGTCAGTTCGGTTGGGCGGAAGGGGGGGAACGACGACCGGGAGTTGTCGTCGGTGATTAGTGAACGCTAATCCGACCGGCTCTCCTGCAAATCCTCTTTGCGGACATTCTAGAAACGACGATTGAAAACGTCTTTTGCACCACCCCCTTCCTTCGCTCCGATTGGATGCTGCAACCGCCGTGCGTCTTCTCAAGGAGATGGAATGTTTCACAGTTTAGTGTTTTTTATTCGAATTTAGAACAAATTAAAAATTGCATTTATTGTTTCGGAAATGAAATAATAGACAAATGTCATACACTTCTCTTTGACAAGGAAAAAATATAATAAAACAATTATTAAAAAAAAAAAAAAAACATTTAACTCGTTCTTGCTGATTTAAACCAACCATAAAGTGGATGTCATGATTTATTTATTGCTAGCATAAACAATCAAATATCAATATTGAATGTGTTTTACATGCTACATGAAATAAATTTATCTTTACTTAATAATAAATAAGTATTCACTTTTTAATAGCGGTATCAAGAGAGACAAATCTCCAATAATATATAAAATAACCCATCCCACTAAGATATTGGCTAATATTTTCTTTCCAACTGCTGACTGAAGAGCTCATCCCACTAACAAATTGACCTGTTTTGGATGGGTGGACAAAATTGTACTTTCAACATTATTAGTGAAAGCGATTATTTGTTGAACTCACAGACCCATTATAAGAAAAATAAAGTGACATACGCATGATCTCAACTGTAACGAAAGAAACAACCACTTTAGGGTTAATAATAATAATAACTCGCCAAGCTTATGTTAGCGTATATATCTATTATTATTTACTTCAAAAAGTTCATTGTCATGGAAGTAAACAAATTAACGTTGTGTAACGATAACAACGTATATTATTAAAAAATGTATGTCAAATTTAAGTTATTTAAGATAAGCTGAAATCAGAAAGGAGAAGTAATGTTAAAGATTTTGTCAGGAAATCTCAAGAAAATTCGGTTAATCAAAAAATGGGAAGTGCTAACTGGAGTAATTTGAACTTCTCGATGACGAAAATATTAGGGTTGCCAAAATAGAACGTAATGGAAATTTCCGAGATTCGTCATCGTTCTATGAAAGCTAACATTCCAATTTGAAATACCCCCCCCCCCAAAAAAAAAAGAAAAGAAAAATTACGAAAAGAGAAATTGCTTTAAGAAGATTACATGAGATACGTGTCCCGAAAAAATTCCAAAATATTAAAAATAATTGAAGGTAGCTTAAAAACCAATCTTTCATAAATGATCAATCATTGAAAGAAATGAACAATGAAATAAGAACCGTGTGTTCAAAGAACTGGAACTTTGTGGTTTTGTAATTTTTAACGGTGTTAAAATATTTAATAGTGATACTATAATAAAATAATTGAAAGAAATGACCTACCATAAGAAAAATAATATGTTTTTTGATATTGAAATATATGATTTGTTAATCTCAAATATCTATGGTCTCAGCAATGAATTTGTTAATGATAAAATCGTCATTTATCAAAATATCCCGGGATCGTTTAATATTTAACTCATGCAGCCACACACATACAATATCTGACTTGTGACAGTATAAAAGTCATTTGACTTTTTATAAGCATTTTATATATTTCAGAAATGAACGTTTCTAAAATCAACACTTTATCTTTTGATTGTACTTTTTTCCTTGATTATATTTCTTCATACAATAAAATACTTTCTCCAAAGAAAAAAGATGATAAGATCTTGTTAATAAGAAGTAGGTGCTAACAGACACACAAAACATTATTTCATTATTTTTCAAAAATCAAGGAAAAAATATAAATGTAGCGGGGTAAGAATTTACTGTACGGTCACCCTGACTAGTTGCACAAGTAAGATAAAATAAAAAAAAAATAAATAAATAAATAAAAAATTAGAATGTTGAAAAATATTGCAAAAATGGGTTGACAGAAAATTTTATTTATCGCAAAATGTGGAAAAATTGCGCCAAGGGTAACCGTACAGTAAATCTGATCCAAATAGTGGTAACTTTCTTTTTTTTTTTTTTTTTTTTAAAAAAATGGCCAATTTTCAAAAAACTGAATATGGAAAAGTAAAAATAGTGAAGAAAATTGCAAACTAGGTGCTCAAAGAAAACTGCAATATAAATGCTACGTTATAACTGAGGAACACAAACTTGCACGAGTAAGAGCAGGCCTGCTAATTTTGATGTGAGTCCACCATATTTAATATACCATAGCCATTTCGTGACAATCACTTTCAGGCATTATTTGTTGGAAAAATTGCGATGGAGAGCTGTTGAAACACTTTTTTTTTGTCTAACATTGACAAAGTTAGACAAAAAAAGGGGGGGGGGGAATGTGAGTTAGTTAATTCTGTGGTTTATAAACTTTGGAAACAATTTCGTACCAATGATTTGGCAATCTGGAAGTTCAGCCTTACTCTACGACGAATGCCGACGACCGATATTTGTCATTATGCGGAAGAAGGTATAGAACTAAATTCAAATCCTCCTTCAATGCAAACACCAGAAAATTGGTATCAAGGTCAACAATATGTAGAAAACTTCACAAAAATAGTTTATGCACAAGGTGAATAGCCATTTGCGTGTCATTCTCTTCAAACATAGCGTTTGAAATTAGCACATCCACGTGATAGCTGATTGAAGGAAAGTGTTTCCGTTTACGTGTAAATCCACGTTTAGTTTCCAAAGCAATGGCATTAGTTCCTTATTCAGAGAGCCTTGAACTCTTTTCGACCTTCACATATCCTTCAAGGAGATTCATATCGATTGGCTAGTGTCTGTGTTGGAGATGGGCGGACATGCAGACCTCCAGCCTTTCCATTTGGAATATTCATACACACACACACAGATGATATGATAACATTATTGCTATATGAAAAATCATGGAAGGACCAGCAAGCCATTCAGCATATTAAGATCACTTCACTTGAATGCAATTGAACATGTTTGGGATGATTTAGGAAGATCTTCATCTCAATCCTCCTCTGAGTATTGTAGCCGCAGTTACAACTGCTTCACTCTCACTTCCTCCCGAGATAATGGAACATATTATTTACAGTATCTTTTATCCCCCACCTTGATGAATTACTTATAAAAAGGAACATACAAAAAAACTTTTTTTTTTTTTTATCTAACTTTCTTAAACGATTTCTTTATTTTATGTGAACACCATAATTACCTCATGATTTTTTTTCATGCTATTTTATGTGAACACCATAATTACCTCATGATTTTTCCATGCTATTTTATGTGAACACCATAATTACCTGATGATTTTTTTCAGGCTATTTTATGTGAACGCTATAATTACCTGATGATTTTTTCATGTGATTTTATGCGAACACCATAATTACCGGATGATTTTTTTTTTCATGCTGTTTTATGTGAACACCATAATTAAATGAGGATTTTTTTCATGTTATTTTATACCCAACTATGTATTGTATACTTGGGGGCATGTTTCACTAAATTCTACGAGTAATTATTTGAGTCATGACAACTTTTACTGACTTTTCCTTTATTTTGGGTAACAATTGTATATATTTCAGTTTTTTAAAATCTTGTTTACTAGGCCATACGCAAATTTACTTTGAAAATTGTCAGAAAAGTGAAACATAAACAAATATAAAATATTATTGACCAATAAAACAAACAGAGAATCAACAGAAAATTGTATGTTTAATTTAAAATTCACTTAAGAAATAAAAAAATTGCAATTAACTTACCGTGCTTGCTATCAGGACTGTCGGCGGTTTCC
>JAPDSC010032005.1:0-24929 GCA_026290005.1 Latrodectus geometricus | reverse complement strand
ATATATATATATATATATATATATATATATATATATATATATATAGACTTTCATACAATACATGTATTTAGAAAAATTAAAGTATGAATTTTAAAATTTTAGAAATAAGCGTTGATGACAAAGCAAATTGTAATTCTTATAGAGTATTCGTCTTATATTATTATTGAATTTAAACAGTTTTTAAAATAATTTTGGTAGTTTACAGAATATTCATGCTAAAATTAGTATGAATGGGCAACTGAGTTCCAACACACTATGCGGTTCCTCTGAAAATAAATTTAATTTACTGGTAGCTCTTAAATATTATATAGATTACAATCATAAGTTTTATATGGATTCATTAAAAAACTAAACGTATCAATTTTATAAATATTAAAAATCATAATTTTTTAATTAAAAATATACTTTTTAACTATAAACTTAGCAACAAACCTAAAAAATTTAAATTTTTTTATGAAAAAGTAAAACAACTCTGTGAATTGATTCCATTCAATATTTCAGTATATGAAACAAATTTATTATATAAAAAATAGTTAATTCTATCAATATTGATTGAGAAAGTATGTAGGTGACTTTGAATTCGTCATTAACGTTAATTTATTTACACTTACCTGTAGGCATAAATAATATCTATTTTTTATTCATTTCTAATAAATAAAAATGAAATTTGTAGAGGTTAATAATCTGTTAATAAGTGCAGAAACATTTTGTTAAAGGTAAAATTTATACCAATAAGTAAACTATGTATTTTGCGAAAGCCATCTTATTTCAACGAAAGAATATGTAATTAATATTTGGTTAAGAATTCATAGCCTTTGGCTTTCAAAACACACACAAACACAACGAAGTAAATAAATATTTCAAATGGAGCTTTAAATAATTAAGGTTTTGAAAGTTAATTAATTTTCTAGTTGGCTAATTGCATGTAAAAAGTCCTTATATAATTCAAAAGAATTAACATGCATAGTATTGTGAGTAACATCAGTTTATGTAATATCGTTTATTACATTTTAAGCATTATATTTATTAAATAAATGTGTTTGTATATTTGCATAAATAAATCGAAGGATATCGTTAGTAGTTCATTAGCGTAAAATTTATTCATTTACATAATCAAATGTAAAAACTAATTACTTAGTTATTCAATTTTTACTTGGCTTTTATTTGTTACGGCATTTTATTTTGCATCATAAGCTATGTGCTACGAATTTTTTTACTACATTTGATGGGCATTTTTATCTTATTCAGTCTTAATAAACATTAATGTCTGTTTTATTAACTAAATACAGTTCACGATATCCTTTATGAGTCAATTTTATTCTTAATGATTCACATGAATTTGTCCTTGGAACAACTTTGATAACCCCCCAAAATTTAATCGCCAAATCTGGCACTCCCTACTCCCTATCTTTAATAACTATAAGGAAATCAAACGAACTGTTGAAAGACAAAAAGTACCAATTCATATAACATTAAAATTATATTATTTCTACTGCCAAGTCAGTTCACCGAAATAAAGAAAGTATTCTCCGGAATTATTTACTTTTTCGCATTACCATTAAAATAATTTAAAACTTTGACTTCTTATACAATTTTTATTGCAACGTTTTTAAAACATTTGATAGCATTTCTTTTAATTCAGCATATCTTAAACAAATGCTTGATAAAACATTTTTGTAGCAATATCTGTTTAGCAACACTCATCACAAAAGAACAACGTATGCGTTTATAGCTCGAGTTTCCGCCAGTAAATTCTAATAAATACAAAAATGCAGTAACAAAAACTTTTGCAATTATTAATACGAAAATAAATTATTAATACATCAATAAATAAAAATATTATTGATTTCCATCTGAAGATAATTGGAAATATTAGTTTGGGGAAAAAGAAATCCATTATTTTTACGTGAACTTTATGTAACTTCTTTCAGATTCGCTTTGTAAAAAAAGGTTTAAAACAGTTTTCATGTAGATTTTTAGGTCTTGTGCAAAGCTACGACTGCTGACATGCTGTCAAGTTTGATAATTTTTGATATTTTATAGACATTCTCGACGATGTTGTATCCATGCGAGGTGCATCTTTAGCATCCAAATACCCAAACGGAATCGGCGAAACCAAAATTGTGCGTAACTGGTCGTTACAGTCATATATAGGACGATAAACACCTTTCACAATTTTAGCCACCTGGTTAGCATTTTCGCCATTATAAAAGAAAAACCAAAATGTATCGAATTTTCTGTTTGTTGTCTACTATTTTTAAAACCTTGTACTCGTAACTGAATAAATCGAACAAAAAACCGCAAGAGGATATTTTAGTGTCAAATGTCACCTTTCCAACGAGCATAAATCTGAGATTGTTTGATAGATACCTCACGAGATAGCGATTACTACAGACGTCTACCGAAAAAACAATGGATAACTTTTTCCCCAAACTAATATTTTATGGATTTCATATTACTTTCTGAGAGCAAGTAACATCAATAAAATTGCTTTATGGACCCACGCTTAAAAATAATATGTTTATAAATAAGCTGAATATTGAATTCCTGGAATTTTTAAATATTTGGTGATTATTAGGAAAATACTGCATTCTTTGTTGTTAAAAATATCTGACTAGGCAGCTGAATAGTTATAACTCTTGCCTTCCGTTCAATAGTTTATGGGTACGAACCCCACCTTAGCTATGGTTGTAGTGGTTCGGAATATACTTTAAACCATAGGTCTGAATTGCCTGTTTATGTTAGTTTCTTCTGTATTCAGACATAAATAACTATACGTTTCCTTTTATCATAAAAATATTTACTTTAAATATTGAAAAATTTAGTATTTATTATTCATGGATATGTTTGTAAATAACATCAGTTATTTACATCCAGATATATCAGTCACGATATATTATTACTTTTCTATAAATTACCCGATTATGTTTGGCTAATATCCTGCCAACCATGAAAATCTGCGTGATTGTAACAATTTTATAATGTGAAATTTTCGTGTTTCTTCCAATCAATTTATCATGGATTTTCAGCAGAAGTTAGTTTATTTTCATAATTTTAAAAATAAGTATATTTTTATTGAGTTAAATCGTTTTTCAAACCAAGTCAACCACTACTAAGTTGTTGACTAAGTTAAACATAAATGCTTATTTTAGAGTTACATCTGAAGTAGAAACACTAAATTGTTTCAAAATGGATTTTCTTGATTAAGAAATCATGATTAGTAATTTGGGATATTATTAAAATTTGTTTATTTTTCTGTTTTCAAATAAAGATTTATCACCAAATGTTGCTCAAAGAATACCAAGTGATTCATGAGAAAATGCCACATAATTTTACCAGAATAATACACTACTGGCCATTAAAATTGCTACACCAGGAAGAAATGCAGATAACGAAATGATATTTATTGGACAAATATATTATACTAGAAATAATAAGTGATTAAATTTTCAAAACATTTGGCTGGATTGATCCTGAGAAATCACTACCCAGAACAACCACCTCTGACAGTAATAACAGCAGTTATACGCCTGGGCATTGAGTCAAACAGAGATTGGATTGCATGTACAAGTACAGATGCCCATGCAGCTTCAACACGGTCACAGTTCCTCAACCATAGTAACTGGCGTTTGGTGACGAGCCAGTCGCTCGGCTCGTCACCAAACCATTGACCAGACGTTTTCTATTGGTGAAAGATCTGGAGAGCGTGCTGGCAACAGCCGAACATGTTCCGTATCAAGGAAGGCCCTTACAATACCGGTAACATGCGGTCGGGCATTATCCTGCTGAAACGTAGGGTTTCGCAGGGCTCGAATAAAGGGTAGAGCCACGGGTCGTAACACACCAGAAATGTAACGTGCACTGTTCAAAGCACCGTCAATGCGAACAAGAACGAGACGTGTATCCAATGGAACCCCATACCATCACGCCAGGTGATGGGCCAGTATGACGATGACGAATGCACGCTGCCAGTGTGCGTTCACCACGATGCCGCCAAACACGGATGTGACCATCATGATGCTGTACACAGAGCCTGGATTCATCTGAAAAGATGACGTCTCGCCATTCGTGCGTCCAGGTTCGTCATTGATCACACCATTGAAGGCGCTCTTGTCTATGACGCAGCGTCAAGGAAAGCCGCAGCCATGGTCTCCGAGCTGAGAGTCCATGCTGCTGCAAACGTCGTTGTTCGTGCAAACACTTGTTGTCTTCCAAACGACCCCGTTTCTTGACTCACGGCTCGTGACGTGGTTACACGATCCATTACGGCCATGCGGATCACATGCCTGTCTTCTCGGCTGCTAGTGATTGGTGGCCATTGAGATCCCACATGGCGTTCCATATTACCGTCCTGAACCCATTGATTCCATATTCTGCTAACAGTCATTGGATCTCGACCGACGTGAGCAGCAATACTGCGATAAGATAAACCACAATCCCGGTACGCTACAATTCGACCTTTATCAAAGTCAGAAACGTGCTGGTACGCATTTCTCCTTCTTACACGAGGCATCACAACAACTTTTCACCAGGCAACAATGTTCAAATGCAATTTGTGTATGAGGAACCGGCTGAACAATTTCCTCATTTAAACACAATGTAGGTGCCGCTACTGGCGCTTTCTTTGTCTGAATGCGCTGAAAAGCATATCACATTTGCATATCACAGCACCTTCTTCCTTTCGTATAAATTTCACGTCTGTAGCATGTCGCCTTCTTGGTGTAGCAATTTTAATGTCCAGTAGTGTATTTAGACACCTCGTAGTGGATCACCTAATGATCTTAATATTTTGTGAGCCATTTTAGTGTCTACCGCTTTAGTTACCATCTGAGAGAATTTTTCAATGTTAATGGTCTGTATTCGGAAAAATTCCAACCATACACCAGACAGATATGCATGCAGATTTTAGAAATGCTAATTATTTTTCCTTTTTCTCAGGAATTGTTGAGACCAAACCGTGGACCTTTTGCTCTTAAGAGCATATCCTATCATTAGTCCATGTTGAGCTCCCGGAATAATATTTTGCAAACCTAATTTTCACTCAAAGTTTTATCATGAATATTAAAATCTTGATTATTTTTAGTATAGAAATTATTTTCAGACTTCGGACTTTCTGCGGAATATAGAGGATTTGAATTTATCTCAATCCTAACCTAATGACAGAATGGTGAAAATGCGCTTTAGATCCCCTGCTTGGCACGTTTTCAAAAACACCGATGCCATGGCGAAAATTCTACCGCTATTTCAAAGTGAAACTTAATTAGCGACCAATGAAAAGGCTAAAACACAAAAGAGTAATTAATGAGCATGTGCGAAAAAGTGCTTCAATTTCACGAGTTGGTGAAGAAGGGGACCTAAACCGCAATTTAATCGACAGAATAGTATCAAAATTTATAAATCAGATCTAATTTAAGATTTACGTTGTCATATTTGATTTGGGATAAATCCAACTATGGTATCCCTCTAAGATAGTAATTTCATCAATGTTTTACATTGATTGATGTTTTATTGATGTGTTACATCTAACATAATGTACTTAAGCATTTTAAATTTTAAAATTTTCATTTAGCACATCATTTATAATTAAATTTATTTTCTTTAATGAAAAATAAATTTGCATGCGAATTAAATTGATAATTAAATATAAACATATCCATGTTTAAAAAGCAGTTTATTTCAAAAACCAAACATTTGTTGCTTTTTAAAAAATAAACAATTCTAATTATAAATTTTGTAACTCAATAAATAAAAATTATGAATAAAAAAAATTAATAATTTTGAATAACAGGAAAGATTTGCTGAAATAAACTCTTAACTGAATATGTTTTCTAAAAATATTAAAATTTCATATTAAATCACTTTTTCTCAAAATAACGCCTGTCAGAGTTACATTTTACTGAATTTTTTTTTCATGGGTATGAAATTTTATATTATTTTTAACCTTCAAGATTTTCGCCTAATGGTGAGGTTTGGCGATATCTGCATCCCGTCTCGATAATAAAAAAGTTCAGAGAATTGCTTTTCCTAATATAGGGAAACCTAAGCATACTCTTAACACAACAAAAGACTTAAAACTCTTTTCTCCAGAATAGTATTAAAACTTAAGAAACCTTTGTATTTTTAAAATGGCGAAAACTTTTTAAGAATGATGGAGATACTCACTTTAACTTCTGAGCTCAGAGAGATGGCATGAGGGAATTTTATGCGTTTCTTGAGTTGGTTTTGCACCATCTTTTTGACGTTGGAATCGTCAAAGGGCATCGTTCCTGACACCATAATAAAGAGGACGCATCCCAGACTCCACACGTCATACATCATGGGGTTGTAAGGAGTGCCTTGCAGCACCTCGGGAGCCGCATAAGCAGTGCTGCCGCAGTACGTCTCACTTAAAATCCTCCTGCCAGACTTCGTCACTGCAAAGAAACGATTTGGTAAATTACGGAATGAAGTTTGTTTCAATACAATTATTATTTACACATCTAACCTATTTTGCTAATTATAATGCAAAATATTTTTGTCGGTAAAAATGTACTTTACGGTCACCCTTGGCGACTTTTGAAAAATTCGCCAAACATCTCGCCATTTTGTACAAGCGATTTCTAAAAATAAACAGAATATTGAAAAATATTGCCTGATTGGTTGGAATTGGTTGGGTTGAGAGAAAGTGTTATTTATCTCCAAATGAGAAAAAATCGCTACAATGGTGACCGTACAAAAAATCTTAGCGTTTTTGTCTTTCAGTTAACCTGAAATCTTGCAGTTCAACGGTTTGTTGACTTTTCCACACCAACAGGCATTCAACCATGGACAAGTGGCAAGGTCACACCTGAGCTAGTCCCCTACTTTCCACATCCATGCTACACCAGTGGAAGGTCTTTGGACGTCACAAATTAATTTTGACACGTCCCAGCAAACGAAGTGCCAGCAAACTAGTGAGGAAATATGAAATCACCTTTCCAATTGCTGCCTGTGGCAAGTGATACTTCATTTTGCTGATTTTAATTGAAGTCGCGTGAAGACACTGATCCGTTGGAGCTTGCTGCCTCCTGATATGAAATCTAAACAACAATGAGCCACTAATAAATGCTTTACTCTCAGATATTTCCTCCAGAAATTAAATTAACAATCTAGACTCTCTTGTGACTGTTGACAATTTCATATGAAGTTAAATAGTAGTAGTATTTGATTATGTAAATCTTCAACGACCCTGAGTAATCATCCTGGAAAAAGTTTGAGAGGTAAATATGTGTTTGATAGAAGAAGGGTATCACCTCAGTTTTCAGTTACTTTTTTTTTCTTCATGAATGAATTTCCTTTGCAGAAATCAAAGGCTCTTCTTTTCAAATCACTGGCAAAATGGATTATAAAGATTCGCAAAAATTGTGGAACTGCTGGAGAGGCTTTAGACTAAATACTTACGGTATTTCATATAATTACAGCTACTAAATACAATGCAATTGTTTCTTAAAGTCAAATGAAGTGAAGAGAATTTTTCAACGTTATAAATTAGTCTGCTGAATAGTTGGAATCATTTTCCAAATTCTTTGAAAATCTCTAATGTACAATAAATAAATTTATCAATTTACATAAATATATTTTTTACTCAATCCTATATTCGTACTGAAGGTTTGATTGGTATTTGACTCTTCATATAACATATCACAAGGCAATTTAAATTTTATACCAATATTTAGCCACATTAAAGGCATCTGTCACACATTTGCTTCTAAATAAACTCATCAATTTATTTTAGCATCGTCACGTGAATCATTAACTTTGGAAATGGCATATGACTCTTTATAATTCGTCGTAAGACCAACGATTTTAAAACCAGTATTTTGCTTTTTATTCAAAAAATTAACCCCTCATTTGTTTGTTCATGTTCAACTCTAACATGCAATTAATTTCATCTGGTTGGACAAAAATACTAACCAAACTGTAGGCCATTACTTCCATGCTACGAAGACTCAAGAAAGTAAAGCATTTTACCGTCCCTTGACAATTGACTTATCATGGTATAACTTGGATATAAAAATGTCTTGATATTAATATATTCTAACTTTTTATTAATTTTAGGAAACTAAAAAACGAATGCCAAATATTCTTTTATGCTAAACTCAACTTCAGTGACAACTAACCACTAGATTTAATCCTATGTTAGCAAACACTCCAAAGTTAGGATTTTGACAATTACATGTGGAATACAAGTTTTGGTCCACAATGATGTATTTTCCCAGAAGTTTATTTCAGAATTAATGTAAATGTATAAGTAGCAATTCGTTAAGAATAAACAAAATTAATTCACGTAGATATTGCCAAATATTAAGAAACATAAAATATTTAATAATATTAGGCATTGTCTCCATGGTAGCGATAGTAAAATACAAAATTATAATTTAAATGTTGTCAAATATACTGTGTGTGAAGAAGAATTATTTACCATTCCCTCATCTGGTAAACATTTACTGTATGGTCGCTCTTGGCAACTTTTTCAAAAAAATTGCCAAAAATCTCGCCAACTTTGTTAATTTGGACAAGCGAGGTCTGAAAATACACAGAATATTCCATTTTTCATTGGTCGGTTCCCATTTTATCAGAGTTCCCCACTTTTCATTGGTCGGAATCCCTCATCCGTGATTGGTCAGAATTGGTTGGGTTGCCGAAAAATGTTATTTATCGCCACCTCTGAAAAATCACGCCAAGAGCGACAGTACAGTAAATCTGAGCCCCCTCATCTCTCGAGGACGTTTTCATTAAAAGAACTAGACTGGCAATTTATTGGCTAATGCTTCAGTCTTCGGTTCGACAATTCGAGCATTCGCGACTCCCTCTTGAAAATTTGATTGTGATTTGTGATTTGGAATGATAGTGATTTGAAATTCACTTTAAACTTAAGATCCTAATTGGATCAATCTTCTTTTATAAAAAGTTATCCTTAAGCAATAAATAAACTGCCCTGTCCGTTGGAAGATAAACCATTCATATTTAAGTTCCTAACCAGAATTTCTGTCGATAAGCTAAAAGGTAATTGGCTGTGTTTAATGTCAATGGTAAATAGAAAGGAATAATTGGAAGTAAACAGAATGAATTACTCAAGTTATAGCTCAATGAAACATGAAAACATTAACATAGTTAATAGTTTCAGATTTCATAGTTGCTGCATAATTTTATGACGTCCATAGACTTTTATCTTTCCAAAAATATTTCATAGATAGTGGGTCCTGCTCAAACTTTCCAATGTAAAAAATTGAGAGAAATGCAAAGTAAAAGGACAATGATTGTGGCAAAGTCATGTTATGTCAAAGACATGTTGTGTCACAGACAAATTTGGATCCCAGATTGTTGCTCCTCGAGTCAATACTACTGAATTCAACTAATGTATCAATTTTCAAAACAGTGTATTTTCGTAATGATTCAATTCATGAAAGATTAAAGTGAATGGTGATCATTCGATGATTAAATGCTTACCTGTGTTTCTGCAAAATCCAAAATCGATTAGGCGAATGTTGTCATCGTCATCGAGCATAACATTTTCGCATTTGATGTCCCTGTGAGCGATGTTCAGACTGTGCAAGTAGAGCAGGGCGGACACCAATTGCTTCATGTAGTGACGAGCTTTGTTCTCACTTAAACGTCCCTTGCCCTGTAAAATATGCAAATTTGTATGAAAGTAACAACTGCTTAAATTAATTGAGTTTAGTTTGATTTTTTAAACAATGTACCAGTTTCTGTAATTGATAAATGTGTTATATAAAAAAAATGTAAGAGGCTGTGTATCTATATTCCAATGTTTTAACAGATTCAATGCCGCCTACTCTGTTTAGTGGTCAGCATGCCTGACTACGGATATGGAGGTCTGATTTCGAATCCCGGTTCGGGAATGGATCTTTCTCCTTCTCTCTCTCTCTCTCTCTCTCTCCTATCTTTGTCCTTTCCTTGTATGAATGGTTGCCTACCCTTATAAGCAGGTACCTAAGGCATATGTGTACTGAGGAAGTCGGACTCCACACTCAATTGCGGTTCATTTGAAAAAGTGGAGCAGCGCACCCATACTGCCAGTCTGGCTGGCGCTCGACAAAAAGACACACACACACACAAAAAAAAAAAAAAAAAAAAAAAAAAAAAAAAAAAAACAGATTTAATGCTATCATTAGTTTGTATCGAGTATTTTGTATTTCAATATAGTATTTTGGTGTAAATTATTAATTGACAATGTGAAACTCAACTTACATCAAAAACAGAAACGTGTGGTTCTTAAAATCTCCCAAAATCCCTTTTAAAAATTGTCTTTTATTCACAACTGTTATGAGATAGAGAAAAGACAACAACGGCATCTGATGATTCTCATTCATTTTACATTGTAAATTTAAAAAATTATAACCATATTTTCCGATTTTTTGAAAAAATGTTACTTTTTCCAACTCAGCTAACTTATTTTCGGTTTTCTCAATTCACTCCTTTTGGGAAATAAGTTGGAAACCTGATGAAAGAGATTCTGATTTCAGAATGTAATAATTTCTTAATTAATGATAAAAAATTTTTTTAAAGTTTTACATGTCATTCGATTTATTTCTCAGCAGATCTATGTGTGAAACCACAATTTCATGGTGCAAGATATCATTTTGAACAAAGTAAATAGAGTGAAATTTTCAAATAGCCCTAATGTTATTTTTCGAAATAGCAATTTTTTAATGAAATAAAAATACACATTTTTTACTCGAAGTCACAATTCCCTAGTGTTATTAACGTTGTTACTCTGCGTAATGTTTGAATAAAGGCAATCCTCTTATTGAGACAGTTGTGGCTTGGCTTGTAAGGCTTCTTTCTTAATAAGGGAAAATTGAGAATTAACAGATGATCCATCCGGTTAACTTAAGATAACTGGGGTATGTTAACTAGTCTGTAGTTGCAATGTCCTCCAAGTGAAATGATTCCTCTGGGAGTGGTAGGGCAGGTCAAATATTGAGAGGTATTCCGCTTGAAATCTGCTTCTAAATTACGAAGACTTCCACCCTTTTATTTACATTACTTACATACGAAATTTATTTAACTGATAGCGTCCAACTCTAGGCTAGGAGTATGTCAGTATTTACTCACACTCATACGGTGATTTTACACTATACCATTAAACCACTTTCGTTTATCTATAACGAAAGCTATAATGGTAAAGCTCAATTATAGGTAGGTACATACATAGATAGCAATGCAGGTGAGCTCCGGATTATACTTTAAGATTAGTGGGTTTAGAATACTCAGATATCACCAAGCGACTAGTAATTTTGAACCACGGTCAGGTGATGAGGTCACATCTGAGTCTCCACACATTACACTACACCATTTTAGCAGAAAAAGTTTGGACATAACAGATTAACGTGCGCACATCCTCAAGGCACGGAGCTCC
This sequence comes from Latrodectus geometricus, assembly GCA_026290005.1. Lineage (NCBI taxonomy): Eukaryota > Metazoa > Arthropoda > Arachnida > Araneae > Theridiidae > Latrodectus > Latrodectus geometricus. The sequence continues at coordinate 13,528 of JAPDSC010032005.1, read as the reverse complement.
AACATCTCATTAAGAGAGAAGGTAGTCACCCTACCCCGATCACTGAGCGTGATATGATGCTTCACTTTACTGATCTTAACCACAAGCAGAGTGAAGTTACTGAGCCTCGAGCTCTGATCTAAGAACAGAGAAGTATGTTGTTGTAACAACAACAGAAGCTAAAACAACTGGTGGAAGATTACTCACTCTTATATAGTTGAGAAGATCTCCTTTCGAAAGATTCTCCATGAAGATGTAAACTCGCTTCGGGTAGGTGAAGATCTTGTGGATCTGAACGATGTTCTCGTGTTTCACTTTGCTCAGCACTTCGATTTCCCTCGGGAGGAATTTAGTGGAGAAGTCTCTGGATATTTTGTCACGGTTGATGATCTTCACGGCAATGTCCTTTCCATTGTACGTGGCAGATCTGCAAAACAAACATAATACTGATACTATTTGAAGTTGCGAAGGTTTGATTCTAAGAATGTATATTTTCAATGAAAGAAATTGAAAAGAATGTAGATTAATTAATACTGAATGGAAGAAAAAGTTTTAATAGATGGCGCTGTCACCAACTACTTGTATGATCTTAAGCACTTTAGGTTTTGGTTTGATGGAGAGAAGCACTCCTACTCTTTTGATGGAACTATAAGTTCCTTTAGATTTCTCGAATATAATTGATTGCTTAGAATATATGTAAATTTTCTAAAGTGTGTGTACCTTTTGTGTTTATTAAAATTGTTTTTGTTAAAATATAAGTTATCATTTACTTTCCTAAGTCGTATTTTGAAGGCACTCTTTCGATTTTATATTTGTTCGAATTATTTGGATTAGTCAATAAGATCTTCTTTTTCAAATTAAAATTGAAAACAAGACAATCGGGACAAAAAATATTGAGAAAATGAGAAAAAAAACATATTCTCATTAATCAATATTTTTAACATATAAGCGTTAATCTGAGATTTAGGTCCCCTACTCTGCCAACTTGGCGATAAATGCACCAAGCGTGGTAAACCGGACGTTTTTATACCTAATGAGCTCTTTATGGCAACCTACGGAGGAAGTTATTAGAGCTTTTTTGCGCATGCTCATTAATTGGTTTTTTCTTTTAGCATTTTCATTGGTCGTTAATTAGTTTCAGTTTGAAAAATCGGTCATTTTCATTGGTTGCTAATTAGTTTAAAACCGTTAAAAATCGTATTCCATTATCGCCATGGCAACAGCGTTTTTGAAAACCCGCCAAGTACGGGACCTACAGCACACTTTCGCCAAGTTGGCAGAGTAGGGGACCTAAAGCGCATTTTCACCCATATTCTTTCTCACGCGGCTAAAAAGAGACAGTAAAGTAGATTTTAAAGAATTAGAGATGTACATATATATAAACTATTTCGATACTATCAAACAAATGAGAAAGATTTGAAAAAACTGAAATATAAACACAAATTAAAATTCTTAACTTAATGTGGAATGAAAGGAACATTAAGAAAGACAAGTTATAAGGATATACTCTTATAAATATATATTTGTGCCTGCGCAATAGTGGGTTGTTGTTATGAAAGAAATTATAAGATATTTCCCCAAAGGAAAACATTTAAATTTTAATTTCCGAAAATACCCAAGAATAATTTTAAAAAGAAATGACAACACTGTAGAATATTCGTACTTTTTGTTTCATTTGCCTCTCAAATTATGATATGTTTTAGAATTTTCAATTTTATCATTCTTGAAAACTCCATGGAATATAAAGTCACCAGATTATAAAATAAAAGCAGATAATAAAAATAAGAGATTAATTTAATTTTTGGATAATCATAATTCGATGAATGCTGCTTATATGACAGAATATATGATCGCAACCTTCATATGAATTTTGCAACCACATGATTTCCATTAAAAGGGCTCATGATGCTGACAAATCCTGCAACATTCTTTTTAATCTTCTACTTCGACAAATCATATAAATTTTCAATAATTTGCGTATAAACGTTGAATATAAGATCGAAGTTACACGTGCTCTATGTAAAATGATTGCACCAAGATATTTTTTTTAAATTTATCTTGCTGTTTATACTCCGGCAGACAATTAATATCGTTAAACTTTCTTCAATATGTTTACCAATCATTTCAAATAGTGTTCTTACATTTCTGTTTGTCTTTTGTTTCTTTGCAAATACATCTAGAATTCCACTGCTTTGGAAGAACTTTATTGATGTTATTCTTTACATACATAAAAGTCATTCGTCGATTTCGACAATTTTATCTTTGCTTTCTACCTGGTTTCGATTTTGTTTGATTATATGCCGGAGGTAAAGTTTGCTTGAGGGTACCACTTGATTTTTTGGCTATATTTTTAATACCAAGATAGGCGCCAAAATATCAATAACAAAATAGCCACCCTAAAATTACATTAGTTAAAACGCTGAAATTACCAGGTTTAACAGAAATTGAATTTTATCCCCAATATTTATTCTCAATATTAATTTTTGCGAAGCCAGTGGGTATTCTAAAGTAAACTTTAGGCTAAAAATAATCAAACAAAAACTTGGTATGTGGAGCAACTTATGACTGAAGCTGTTTGAAGTAAATTCTTCAACCCTTGGTAATATCTAAAGCTAAAGATTATCAAAAAAAATTTTTTTCTCATACCTAACTATTTGACAACACAAAATCCTTTCTTTTAGAGGCAATATTTCATAGTTCATTTCCAGTAAGATTCCTTCTAATCTAGATCTATTTCATAACCGTTTTATTAAAATGGGGCCGAATGTAAAACATTCTGGAATATTTGCATCAAACTCTCTCTTCTTAACTCAAAGAAAATTTGAAAATTGACCAGTTTGGTACAAATGCCGTATGCCAAATTTCGAATTATTTGGCGACGGAAAAATGTTGATAAGGTGACTTAATTAAAAGCTGAAAAATTCCTGGAAAAATGCTTATAAATCTAAATAATGAATTTAAATCTGATAGATCAAAAGCGTAAATCTTAATTTTTGAGGTATTAAGATTTTAAAGAATGAAATAAGGATATTATTTATATATATATAATTAAAAATAATTAAAATAAGAAAATGAAACAAAATATTCTAAATTTCTTCGTGATGCCATAAAGACTAAGGTTACACAAAAAATAGAATTCTTATTATCCTCCATCTCTGACGTCATAAGAACCAGGTTGCCAGATAAACAAAGAAATTTGCCAAAAATATCACTAAACTCAAAAATTGGCATGGCAAAATATGGCATCTATGTCATCATTTTGAAAGTAAGGAATAAGAAACAATATAAATCGATTATAAGAATAGATTATAAGAGAAGTATGTAAACGTTTGAAAAAATGAAAAAAAAAATAGTTTAGGTGTAGTTTATATGAAGTTGCTATATCAATGATTTGACTATGAATTGTAAGGGAACGAGGAAAATTGAAAATTGCTCTTATTTTTAGTTCAAAATACCAATATTTTATACCTATTTATAAATTACATAATTTACCCTAATTTTATATTAGAAATAATATTACCCTAATCTAAGTATTTATTAGTAAATTATTTGTCAATTATTCCTATGAAATTTATTTTGTGAATGTTTATAAGCATTAGTATAAAATGAACAATATAGACACAGTTTGCCAAGAAAAATGATATATGCTGTAACATTTGCAGATTTGCTTTAAAGAATTTGCAAAACGTGATTAATAGCCAAATATGAGCAAATGTTTGCCAAATATTGAGAATTTCATTAAAATTCATTCTCCATTTGTTATCATATTTAAATCTATTAATTTTTTATTATGTTATAAATTTTCATATCATTAATTTTTATAAAATATTTTCTTAAATTTGCGTTAATCTGTAGTTTTTTTAGAAATTGTGTTAATTAATTTATTTAATTGCATTCGTTTAAGTTTGGAAAGCACTCACATTTTCATAGATTTCTCATTCTTTTATATTCAGGATTATTATCATTCTCAGAGGTAATTTTTACACATTAGGCTTGCTTCCAAAGTTCGGATATTGAGGTTACTCTCAACTTATGGCTAAATAAATCGGTTAGCCTGTACTTAAGGATGCCCCCTTGATTCTCGCCAAGTTGTGGTTGCGGTTGTTTGCCAGGCTGGGCTAAACCCAATCGTATTCTGATTTAAACTGAGCAATTGATGGTGAAAATGCGCTTTAGGTCCCTTACTTGGCGAGTTTTCAAAATCACACATGCCATGGCGAAAATTCTACCGCTATTTCAGAGTGAAACTTAATTAGCGACCAATGAAAAGGCTAAAACAAAAGAGTAATTAATGAGCATGCGTGAAAAAGCGCATCAAATTCGCGAGTTGGCGAAATAGGAGACCTACAGTGCAGATTAACCCAATTGATTGTTCTGTGCGGCTGTATCCCAGTGTACGGTACGCTATTTTTATACAATTAATATAATTATACAATATACAATGAATATAATTATATAATATAAAATTATATTATTTTATAGAGATAAAATATAATTTTATACAATATTATATACAATTAATTAATAATTGTATATATGCGTACCGTTGTATATATGCGTATCGTACAAGGAGCGTACCGTTCACTGGGAGTTAACCGTTCTGTGCCAACAAAAATTGCCAATAAAATCGATAGTCAAACAAAAATCGCCATGTTTTCCAAGGGGGCACCCTAAAATATAATTTTACCAATAAATCACTGAAAGTCATTGTAGCAACTATAATACTTACCGTTACTTAGTCTTTGACTTATAGAAACCGAATATTATTCTACATAGTACATTATTTTAGGATTAACACATTCACGATCGATAAAAAATATCTGAGTTATTTCGTGTAATCTATGAAATCAAAATTAATTTAAATTAGGGTTATTCACCTGACACTAGAGTAAGAACCTTCACCCAAAATGCGTCCAATTCGGAAACCGTGACTTTCCAAGTCTTCAGTAGAAGATTTTATAGACGGACTACCATTTTCTTCTTGTTGTAATGTGGTGGCTTTTTCAATAGATTTCATCTTTTTGATGTCGTCGTTAGAAGGGATTTTGCTAATGTTTCCAATAATTTTGTTAAGAATATCCATTTACTTGTGGTGGTTAAAATTAGTTTATAAAGCTTGCTAAAGGATATTTTAATAACTGCTAACTAATAACTGATTTTGTAGCTGCTAAAAACTTTAATTGTCTGTCTGATCTGTAAATTAATTAAATTATTGAAATTTCATTTGTTATATTTATAAACGTATTGTTGGTTTATTTTATATGCTCTCATTGTTGATAATGAATTTCTCTTTTGTTATTAAACAATGGATCAAAGCATTATTCATCATTATTTTATTTGTTTAAAAAAATCATGCTATTATTCATTACCATATCCATAAAAAATATTTTAAGTGAGATATATTATAGAATTAAGAAACCTATATCTTTGAGATAATCGTTGATTCAATTCAACAAATACAAATTTTACGTTAATCAAAAAAAAAAAAAAAAAAAAAAAAAAAAAAAAAAATGAAGCCCTAAATGGGAAAATATGGAAATTTTTCATTAAAAGTTCTTTTTTCAAATATCTCTAATATCAACAAATAAATATCTTTCTGAACTAAAAAGTACTTACACAGTCATTATTTTATATAGTCATTAAGGTTAAATTGCGCTTTAGATTCCCCTACTTCGCCAACTCGCGAATTTAAAGCGCTTTTTCACGCATGCTCATTAATTACTCTTTTGTTTTCGTCTTTTCATTGGTCACTAATTAAGTTTCACTTGAAATAGTGGTAGAATTTTCGCCATGGCATCGACGATTTTTAAAACGCGCCAAGTAGGGGACCTAAAGCACATTTTCGTCGTGAAATTTATACAATTCATCCAAAATAAAAAAAAATACTGATAAACTTATCTTTAAATTTAAATGTATAAATGCGACAAAAAGGATAAAAAAAAAAGGAGCAAAAAAGTGTAGCAAAAAATACCACTGAAAGTAGTATAAAATATAATCTTTTTTTCGTTGTGATTAAAAATTAATGTGTCCAATTTCTAGACATCATGAGTTTTTGTTAAATTAAGTTATTTACATACAATTTTAACTGTGGTTTCCTTCAGCACAGTACATTTTGTGTAAACGTTTAATCCAAGCCAAAAGTTTATTCAAACATTCATGTTTCTCCATTTTCCATTTTGTTTGTTTTCTAAAATCATTGAAGTGCTCTTATTTCATGTTTAATTGTTTTGTAAAGATTTACTGTACGGTCACTCTTGCGACTTTTTTGAAAAGTTGCCAAAAATCACGCCATTTTGCCAAGCGAGGATGGAATCGGTCAGAATCCCTCATCTACGATTGGTCGGAATAAGTTGGATTTCCGAAAACTGTTGTTTATCGCCTAATGTGGAAAACTCGCGACAAGAGTGACCGTACAGTAAATCTCAGCCGTTTTATTAAGTATCTCCATAAAAAATAGTAAGAAGTACAGTCAGGGGATAATAGTAGCCATTTTTTCAGGAAGTTTAACATTTATATTTGTCCACCATTTTATCGTTGATTTTTCATCATGATTTGATGAAAAATCATGGTGAAAACAAAAAGTCCTTGATGCTTATTTTAGTTCATCATGGACTCTTCCAACCTATATTCTGGTAGTATTTAGCATCAATTTTACTTTTTTGTGCAACAAAATGTGGTTTTGTTAATCCTTGAGAGGATATTCCCATCTGTATCATAATATTTGATAGCCAACTAGGTTTTTGCGCAAAACCACTGCATCTTTGCGACATATTTCGTATTAAATTTATATCTTCGCTTCTCTAGTTGCGTATGACAGATGAAACAATGCTTCGTCCAATATTATCCATGATTTTTTTTATTATTATTATTTACCTTTGCGTAACATTAAACACAGAAGACAAGAACATTTTGCTCGTTTTTCAACGGCTTACAAAATATGAATAACAAAGTTGCTTATTCATTTTTAACTATCAATTTTATTTTATTTGACAACAAATTGCCTATTTCAATACCTGTAATTTATTTTCTAAAGTTCTTTGAGTCAGAGAATTTTTTCGACGACAAGTCTTTTGAGACTTTTTTTCATTCTCCCAAGAATTTTCTTTCTTACAAATTGTTTCCTGGAGACTTTGAGAGTCAGCCAAATTTTCTTTCTTTTCGAAGTTTAGATAATAATCCATTAGAAAAATGTCTCTTCTGGTTTTTAAATGCTTTATTTATAATAGAATTTGAGTAACCATTCTTCAAAATAATTAAAATTCCTTTCGGATTTGAGGATTTATTTTAGGAGCCATAATTTACTCTCAGACATAAAAAAAATAGTTCGATTGATAATTTAAATGTTTTATTTTTAAAATAAATTTATTTGTGTAGTTATTAAAATTTAACGTAAATATATATCTGTTTCCTTTCAATTTTGGTCACATTAGTTTTGAATCAACCTGTATTATTTTAATAAATATCTAGATTAGTCATTGAAAATTAAAACTGGGGGAATATAAAATTAGGAAAATAAACTATATATAAAAGTGAAGTATTTCTTTTACAACTTAAAGAACTTCTCACACTGATTTTCCTTTGTGTTTCTTTAATATTGAAATGTATGAAATTACTAAATTTAAATAAAAAGGAAAATATTTCTTCCAATATATTTTCTTTTATTTCAATTTAAAAACGAATTTCTTAGCTCATATATGATTTTCTTAATTCACATCAATCTACATTGGTATTAAAGTATTACCAGTGTCAGTGTAATATAATAGGAAAATCATATGTGTGATGAAAAAAATTTGAGTAAATATAATAAAAAATAAAATACGTAGCACATGATAGAAAATATTTTTAAACTACACTAATTACCAAAAATTAAGGGAAAATCACGAAAATAGCGATAACTCTCTCAAAAATTACACTATCTAAATGAAATGTGAATATGTTAAGTTAAAAGAGCTGAACTATATGATATTATAAAAAATAGTGGCGCTGCTGTCGGAATACATTATTTCGATGAAATGTCATTAATCGATGGACTCTAAATCCAATCAGAAGATTTCTCAAGCTAATGGAACCATATGTGGAGAATACATCTGCTATGATATAGAAACCCTGATACTTTCTTGAGATGATTCTGACAGGTAACAGATTTATAGGCATCCTGATTGATCATTTATAACCATTTATGCCCATAGTGCTTTCCAACGGGCTTGAATACTGTCAGCAGGGTAATGTGATATCATACAAATCGATATCTGAGAAATCGATCTTGGATATCTGATCGATATCAAAGATCATTTTTTTCATCTTAGACATTTCCATTAGCCCCCTTAGTTCCCGAATATAAACATGATTTCTGTGATGCCTTGCAAAATACCGTTCAGAAAAATTTCCACCATCTCACTCTTGTAAAAATTTTAGGATTGTACTCAAGAACTCATGGTATAAACTGCCATCAGTATACCTTCAGTCATTAGATGTGGTTTCGACTAATATTTGAAACTATGTCATATTATGTTGTGTCACTTATGTGCTCTCGTGGATGTTTTAAGCAGTTGTATCAACTTTTTAGCACTTGTATGTACATTATGTATCACACGAATTTCTTGGCAAAAATCTTGTGGATTTACATTTATTCTATGTACGATTTCTTATTAATGAAGTGATTACAAATTAAAATTAAATTTTATATCATTAACAGTTTAATTTTCTTAACTATTCATTATGCTATTTGGTTCTATAATGTACGTTTTCAAATCATAAATATTTTTATTTTGTTAAATATCTAATACAAATTTATTTAACCAATTTTCTTAATTATATTAATCGAACTTTTTCTTTCATTTTAATTTCAAAACTATTTTTTTATTTTGATTTTTTTCGTAAAGTTAATAGTTGTAATTAATGTTATGTGACGAAGCCTTAACCAAATGTTATGTACCACAATATTTGGGGATGAAACACAGAGTAATTTAAATATTTAAACTTCAATTTTCTAATAATGTTCTGTTTCTACCAATGAATTCATTTATCTCTATATAAAAATTACAGTATTATATTTTTGATTTGAAAAAATCCGTAAGAAGTGTTTATAAATCGAAGAAAATATCATTGATAAAATAAGAATTTATAGAAATATTGAAAACTTCTCTGATAAAGCAATTATATAAATAACCCAATAATTTATATAAATATAATTTGTATAAATGAATTATATAAATAATTACATAAATAAGGCATGGATGCATATAGCAGGCAGTTTTAGATTATTATGATTCTAATTTTAGTTAAGGATTACTCTTTTAAATCTGTTTAACGTGTTGTACTTAAAAAAAAATTTTAAAGCTTCTTGTGATAGCTTTGCAAGCATTTTTATCAGCAATGTTTACGTCATCTTTTCATGGCGTTTAATTGACTTTGGTCTTTTTTCGGAATTATTCTTTTTCTTTCAGAAGGGTAACAAAAAAATTATTCTTTTCAATGAATGATATTTGTACTTGTGCCTTGAGCACTGATGGTCCGGATAAATGGTAGCCAACTACAATTACAGACCATTTGAAGATAATTTTGCATCGGCTTCATTAAAAAAATGATGTGGAGTAACATTATGAATGTTCTTACTTCTTCAGTCTTTGCTGATGTACTTGAGAGCTTAACGTTATGTTTATTTTGTCTTATTCACAGATAAATGGCGATTTTCTTTTTCAAGTTAACCCAAAAAAACTCTTTACAACAAGAAACGAGCAGCTGCAGCTTGTTGCTTAGCATACCGTTAATAATATGCTTAAAATATGAACACAAATTATGGTATACCGAATTTTATTTTTTTAACGATAAAATGATTGTTTGTTTTGTTTCATTTGAGAACATGGCTAAATCAATTTCTATCGCTTTTAAATGTTTTCAAAATCATGAAAGTTTTCTCCTTTAATTAATGCTTAGAACACAAATTTTAAAATCTTAACAATATTGCTTCTAAAGTTTCCGGAAATCTTTATCTTTTTCTATTTGTGTCTTTTACCGATCTCAGTTTTCTTGCCTGGCTCACCAGCTTTCGAAAAGCATTGATTGTTACGAGACAGAGATAACCATGGTTTCAAGCGATTTCCTATGACATCCAGCAATGCGCATGTTGACACAAGTCGTTTAACCATAGCTGAATAGCTTTAAAAACATTGCATCATTTTCGCCTGATGACTCGTTCGATTTCGATTCAAAAAGACTTTGAAGAACATTTTATACGCTAAACACTGATTATTCCAAGTGAGCGAAAGATATGACAATGGAGTGCGTTTCTGTGGCTTGAACTCTTTGAGAATTGAAACTAAAAATATTGTTCAAGTTCATTTTGTAAACAAACCGATTTTATATGTAAAGACCAACGATCTGTTTGGGAAGCTATCTTCCATTGACTGGAGCCATTAGCATTTGGACAACAGAAGGAAAAGCAAAATAAAAAAGACAAGACAAAACATCCACTTTATGGTTAGTTTAAATCGGCAAAGACAATTTAAATGGGTTTTTTTCTTTTCGTTAAATATATTAAGGACTTCATTAGTAAAAAACACGGCAAAGTGAGTGACAGTAAATGACCTTGATAATTTATGTACAAAGTAGCAGAAAATTCTTTACACAATACTTAATAACATATATTCAGATAATGTTTAGGCATGCACGAGAGAATAATTTAATAAAATATATAAATTTAATTACGTTTGCAACATATTTTAACGATATTCAATGTCCGATAACTTTACCTTAAATTATTCTTTTTGTATATTTAAGCTTGGTATATTCAATTTGACATTTCATAAAATATATCCACGGCAACATTTTCTCCTTCTATATATTGCTTTTTCAAATGTAGTTATATTCCTTAAAAAATTAATAAATGTTTAATTTTTCAAAATTATTATACACACATAATATTATGTCTTAATTATAAGTTTAATTATGTGTATACTATTTTTTTAACGATATTCTATGTTTGATAACTTGTTGCGTGTTTGAAATAATTCTTTTTGAGTAATCAGTTAAAAGATATTCCCTAAATATTTTATAAAAAACCTTTTTACCTTTAATTTGGAAATTTTAATAACAAAAATAAAAAAATTAATAATAATTATGTTTTTCTTATTTTACATTTTAATATTAAATGTAAATATGGAGAGAAAAATTTATTAAATAGTACCAAAGGATGGCATAAACAGTTACTTGCGTATTAGTATATAAAAAATTTAGATATCCAAAGAGTTGTAAAATAAAATCAAATTCTCAATTTAATTCGGAACATTTTTTTTGTATTGTGGTTCATTATGAGATTATCAAACATTTTTACAATTTCTATATCATTTGGGAATCAAACAACTAAAGCGCTTCAGGTATTAAAAAAAATGACTGCTTGGTTTGAAATGATTATTTTGAAGCTGAACGAATGCCTTTTTAACCTATAAAGATAAAATCTTTATCGATTTTTAAATCTTCAGAAAAAACGAAGCACTTACTAGCTTTACTCAAAATATTAAAGCAGGAAGAGATAATAATAAACCTGGTTATTTAAATTGTGATGATATGACGTCATATTATCAAAATGGATCCACGTGGCTCTTGGGAAAACTTAAAACCATCTGTTTTTTAGGTTGGCGAAAAGTAGCCATCGCCTCAATTAGAGAAAAGTGCTTTCGATGCTCCCGGGAATATCACACTTAGTAACTATGGGCTCAAGGTCAACGATTTGGCGACTGAGTCACAGTTTCTGCGAAACACCTCTTATCTGAAGAAAAGATTGAAGTATGATAAAAAAAAAAAAATACTGAATTAAATAAAGAAATCTATATTTTTTTCACTTTTATTTAAAAGATATTTTGAATTTTAAGATGTCATACATTGATTTAGAATATACTGAATTCATTAAATCATAAGAAAAAATTATTCAGATATAAAAAGTTGAACAAAATCCTCATTTCAAGATAGGAGATTAAAAATTCTTGCGTCCTAAACTAATCGTTTAAAATCAAATTTCTTTAATAATTTAATGCTGAATTTAATCTGTTAAATAGGGATTGTAATTAAATATAATTAGGCAAATAGAAAGTATAAAGGGATATTTATACTTTATTATATAGAGACTTATATTAAAGTGTTGGGAAAAAAAACTGTTTTAAGATTTTTTGGCAATCTAAAATGTATTGATTTCAGGAAACACGTTTGACAAGAGAATTCCCAGCAAACATAAACTACCAGCTAAATGCCAAGTCGGTTTTCTGATGGATTAAAGCCGCTCATGGTTGTTTGATGGCCATTACGGCCACGCCGTAAAGGTCGGAGCGCTGGCCAAAAGAAAACCAAGCCGGAGCTGGATGATAAGTAATGGGCCAACAGATTCTGGCCATTTATGGCCCTAAAGTTGTTGGTCATCAAAATTAAGACAGTTAGTTTTTATTACTATTTTTAATTTTATTGGAAAACTATTTTCTTATAAAAACAGTTTTTTTCTGTGATATTATAAAACTGAATAATTTGGAAAAATATTAATGAACTACAAAAAATATTTTGTTGATATCTTAAAGGGAGTGAAAAAAAATTTTCATGAATTTATAAGGAATGGAACTCAACGATTTGCGGATTAAAAGGAATTATTTGGTTACATCTTGAGACTGCTTTGCTAATATATTAAATGTTTTACAGGAATGATTTCGTTATAACTTAAGAAATTGAAAGGAATAATTTGAAATAATTTAAACGCATTAAATAAGTTATTCAGCCATATTTCAGACAATTATGTGGAAAAAGATTTGAAAATATTATAAAGATTTGTAAGCAAGTTTGATAATATCTTAAGGGATAGCAAAATGTGATTTGGCGATATATTAAGAAAAATTAAGGAACATTTTAACGATCTTTTAGGGCTTTGTAGAAGAGAATTTGATAAAAATATACTACAGGTCAGAAAGAAATAATTTTGCTCTATAACGTACAGATATTAAAAAGTTTTTTCGGGTTGCATTAAAAAGTTAGATTATCCAGTATAATAAGATTAGACGTTATCTTAAAAGAGTCATATTTTTTCGGATATAAAGTGAAAATAAATTAAAACAATAATATCAACCGAATTTTATTTAGATATATTTTATGGGACTAAAAGCATGAATAGATGATTAAAAGATTAACTGAAAAAAATAGCACCTCTATATATTAGATCAATGCTGGGCAGATTTTACTGGTTTACGAGCTACTTTTAATATTTTGTCTCGCGATCATCTTCAGTGACATTCAGGGTTAAACTAGTACTCTTTTAGATATATGTAGTATGGAAATTAGCATTAAAGATCATCCAAAATGTATTAGAGAACAGCCAGTCGAACGTGGTCTCTTTAATGGTATCCGTCTTATAAGATTTCAAGGAATGATTGGCATTAACTTAACCCTTCTTTGCATGATTTTTTCTTTATTGGTGAAATAAATCAAGTTGATATAATTCATGTTCAAAATTAAAGGACAAATGGTTAAAAAAAAAATCTTAGTATATATTTATAGTATAAATTTAGCAAAAAAC
>JAPDSC010032000.1:0-15836 GCA_026290005.1 Latrodectus geometricus | reverse complement strand
ATATATATATATATATATATATATATATATATATATATATATATATAATATTTTTAACGCAAAAATAAGCTTTTATTTGAATTTTCTATATTTCTTTATATATTTTTTTAGTTAATGTGTTCATTTTATTTATTAATTTTGTTTGTAAGCACTTTAAAGCAATAATTTTGCTTTAAAGTGCTTACAAACAAAAGCAATAATTAAAATCAATAAAAGCAATAATTTTACTTAAAAATATTTATTATTTTAAAGTAATTCGAATAAACCACTTCGTTATTCTATAAGATATAATAAACAAACAGAAATATAATTGTTTCAAATGAAATTATTGTAAATGCCCCGTAAGTGTAATTCAACGAGAAACTTTATTTACAGATCTATGATATTCAAATAATAAGTCTATTGACATTTATAATAATTATTTAAATTTTCATTTATGATAAATTTTTTTGTTATTTTACAAATGTTTTGGCTGTCTTTTATTTTTGACATAGTTCAAAATAATATTGAGAAAAATTTACAAAAAACGAATATTTAATTCTGACGATTTGTAAAAGACATTTTGTTCTAATAAAACAAATATTTAAAGGAATATTCTTCAAATTCCATTGTTTTTAAAGCACTTGTGAAAATTAAAATTACGTCAAAATGTTGGAAGTAAAGAATGAAGTATGTTTTGAATTTTCATGTATTCTAATTATTTAAATACTAATGGACATGCTTGTTATTTTAATGTCAATTGACATGGGAGTAACAATTCTAATTAATCAATTTTAAATTTATTTGGTGGAGCGCCAACCAATATGGGGTGCGTTGCTCCACTATTCCAACTGAACATTAATTTGGTAGTGGAAGTCGTACACACATGGCATTGGTCCCCTGTTATAGGGTTGGCAACCATTCATACAAGGAAAGGACAAAGACAGAAGAGAGAGAATACATCCATGCCCGAACCAGGATTTGAATCCAGGACCTCCCTATTTGTAGTCAGGCATGCTGACCACTAGAGAGGGTTGGTGGCAATTTTAATAGTGTATTTACAATAATTGAATATAAGACAATTATATTTGTGTTTGATTATCTTAGCTTACAGAGGAGTAAATTATTTAATATATCTTATAATATTCGGAAATAATTTATAAATCTTTTTATGTAGCATATAATGAAATAAGTTGCTTTGCTGAAAATAATGATTTTATTCCGCACAAAAATGATTAATAAATAATATATATATAGAAAAAAAAGGAAACATAAAAAAAAACTTTAAAATTTAAATAAATTGTTTTTATATTTTTGTAAGCAAAATAGTGAGTTATTTTTTATTCTAAATTAAATGCAATTAAAAATTATATATTTAAATCTATATATTATTTTATCTCAGTTGTCTGATAAATAATAAGTGTTATTGTCTTTAGTTCAAAATCTTATGTATTCGGTTCCCACTTGAAGTGTGGTTATTTGTTGTGTTAAAACATCAACTGCATGTTTCTGTCCTATTAGCTCTCTTTGAAACCACAGAGGAAGTAGCTGTACAACCAAAGGCGAGGTAATATAACACCCACTACATTTAGTCTTCCTAAAATATTTGATATGTAGAGGTTCGTATTCTTATATTGCAAGGGAGGAAACCAGAGATCCCGAAGTACCAATTTTATTAATACAGTTGTAGCAAATAACACTTAAAAACAATCTTCAACTGTTCAGGGAAACTGTGTAACTATAAATGACCGCATCAAATCAAAATTTTGTAGTTAGAGAGGCAGCGTAGGACAAAGAAATAATTGTTGTTGTTTCTTTTGATAATTGGCGAAGCCAAGCTCGCCCGTTGGGGAACAGGCAAATGAAGTCAGAAAGAACATCTTCCGAAAAGAGCAACCCCATACGAGGGTACAAGTACGACTTTGGCTCATAGATGGCAGCACCTCATCTGGTCTTCCAATTTAGAGATTGAAGCCAGTGAAGACCCATAGCCTGGCTCCTACCACCTCCAGGGGTATTAATTTGGAATGGGAACATGGTGACCACGACATATTTTACACTCCCCTGTCGCCATTACTGAACAAGATGGATCTTCGACTAAGCCGGGATTCGAACTCACTACCTTCCCTAACCAATCAGGCCACCACGGCCATTAATGATCAAAGTATTTGAAACTAAGCACTTCTTTAAAATAATGATGCACCAAAACCATCTAATGAATATTAATGAAAATGATAAAAATTCACTAATAATTAAAAATGATGTGCTAAAACCATTTATGAACATTATTGAGAATGGAGAAAATACGCTAATAATGAATAGTGATTTGTTAAAAATCATTTGATGTCCATCAATAAGATCGATGAAAATACTCTGAAATAAAAAGTAAATAATTTTATTTATAAGTTTCTCAATTTTAAATTATCCTATTACATTTTTCTTTCAAGAGTTAAATATAATCATTTATTTACTAAAATAACGGAATTAAATTTGTTATTGTTTCATGCATTTTTGAATTTTTTAAATTCTAAATAAAAGGATAATTAAATTCTTTGTGTTTTATATATTAAAATGTTTTAGCATTAGTTACAAAATTTGTAATTAATATTTAAAATGGTATAAAATCTCCATATAATCAAAGATTGGAAGTAATTGAAATACTTAGAATCATTAAAGTTTCTTAACTTTATTGAATCTTAGAGCTTTCAGATCAAGTGAAGCTTAAATCTTGTACATGTGCTTTATTTCCCCGTAAGTAAACGTCTTTGCAAAAGGAATTTCTAAATAACAATAAATATTAAATTATAACACTTCAAAATTTTAGTTAAGACAGATAAATTATAACATATGAAAATTTATTAACTGCTATATAATATGTAAAAATTTAATTACTTTTATGATTGCAATATAATGGATTTCTTAATAATTATTGAAATATCTAGTGTTTTAATTAAAACTCGTTTCTGCAGAAATTAAGAGCCGTCTTTAAGAGATTTAATTAGGGATAAGGTTCTACTCTTAGTTAATGTATTTTATAATCAATCACTTATTCTGCAATAACAATTTTTCACTAAATGTTAAATGATAAATAACGTTTTAACACCAAGCGTTAAATGATAAATAACTTTTTTATTAATTTCATAAGATACTAAAACTAGGCCACAGACCTTACCCATTATTTAAAATCTTTTTGTAATGCAGTTTCATTTTACACTATTCTCTTGAAACAATAAACATAACATTTTTGCCATAGAAAATATGACCTACATAACTGACATTTAAATAGAAAACATTATTCATTAAAAATCTTAGTTATTTTATTCAAAAATAAAATGTCCGTAGTACTCTTTGTTAAAATGCTTTGAATTAAATTTACTAATTGCTTAAATTTGCCGCCTAACCTGTCTAGTGGTTAGCGTAACTGACTACGGATGGGGAGGACCTGGATTCGAATCCGGGCTCGGGCATGGATCTACTTTCACTCTTTGTGTTTCTTGTCCTTTCCTCAGATGATGGATGAATGTGGCCCGCCCTATAAACGAGTTTGTGGTGGTGTGGCATGGGTGATGCTACTCGTACCTCCGTGATTTGGTTCACAGGTGCCCACCGGGTTAAAATGAGTAGAAGTTTCCGGCCTTGTTGCGGCAAATGGGGTAATGTACTTACTTGCTCAAGGGTGCCCGCCATTAGAAATAAAAAAAAAAATATTCAAATTTTTCAGTTTTATCGAATGTATTAATATACTCTCTGTCATAAAAATTGTTACTTGTTTTAATTATTTTTTAAATTTTGAAAGAGAATTAAGTAAGGGATTTAATAATGGCTTATTTGCTGTCAAATTTAACACAAGATTACATTTTTATCATAATCAATAATAAAACAAAGTTTATTATAAAAATAAAACAATTTAATTTAGAATGTCAAATAATATTATTACTTTATTACTACATTAGTAAAATAATATTATATTACTTACATATATTAATAAATGTAATGTTTTATTAAAGTACGTATCGCTTTACATATGAGGAAATTTAAAAATATTTACTTTGGTTATGTAAATATATATATATTGATATAATTCCTTTTTTAAATGTAATTTTAATAGTATACTAAAGTAATTATTTAAAAATTTTAATTCGAAGAATCAAAAAGCATCATTTTCAAGGAATTTATAAAGAGAAGTCAATGTTTTGTAAGTAAAAGAGGCAATATCTTTTATTAATGAGGCAAAATGAAGACTTTAAATGAATAAAAATAACAATTAATTAATTGAAAACAATTATTTTTTTAATGAATGTATCAATAAAACTATAAATAATAAGAATATACTAGAAAGAACTATAATAATAAGAAAAATAAAATAATTTGAGAAATTAAAAATTTAAAAATAGTTATGAGAAATAAATGTTTCTAATTTCATGAAAATTAAGTATTTTTATATTTAAATATATCGAGATATGATTTAATTTATATATTTTATTTGAGATTATATATTTTTATTTGAATTTAGATAAAATGTATGGAAATAATATGCACAATTTTAACTTATACTAAATTATTAACTTTGAATCGTAGGAAAAAATTTGATACAAACAGTATCTTTAATAAAAAATTTATATTTAATTACTATTATTTAATTCTGAAATGCAATAAAATTTCTGCCTTTTTTTCTCATATTTTTTTATAAAAATGTTGTGGTTTTTACTAAATAGAAATCTTTGACTAAGTTCAAAGACAGAAATTAATTTAATCGCACAAAGGCAAAAGAAGAAATAACTTATTCAAAACAAACAAATTCTGAAAAAAAAAGATTTAAAAAACTAACTTAGCTGATTATTCGTGGTTTGATATGTTTTTTTATTCAACTGTTAAAGAGGATTAAAAGTTGCAAAAACTGAACGATGAAAGGATTGGTAATAGTGAAACATCATCAAAAATTTAAAAAAACTATATTTTTATAAGGATTTGATTTTTCTTTCAAATATAACTTCTCTTTAATAATATTGTAAAGTTTACTTTTTAAATTAAAGAGAGATTAAATTTTCTAATAATGAATTAGGCATACTTGAAATCCAATATGTTCTTTTAAAATATATTTAATGATTACTCTTATTATTGTAATGTAAATTAATAAGTATATTTACTTTTGTTTATGCAATAATCACAAAAAGCAAGTGTTTGCATTCGTCTCAGATAATTGAGAATGTACATTAATGAAAAAGAGTGAATGAATTTCAGTAATGAATCAGGCTTTGAATTTATAAAGATCAAATTAAAGAGAAATGAATTACTTCAAATAAAGATTTTTCATACGAATCTGTTTAAAATGCCGTAAACGAAGAGTTAGTGAAAGTTGCTTTTAATTGTGCTAATTAAATAAATTCTCTTCTAATTAAAAGGAAATAAAATTTAGTTTACTCGAAAAGTAATTTGACTCAATGAGTAAATTTAAGCAGATTAAACTGCACATTTTATAACTTTTTAATTTCTTGTTTAAAAGAAATTTAAACACAGAAACTGTTGACATTAAGTCATATCTTTGTTTCTCGCAAATTAAATCTTTTTGGAGAAAGTAAACTTCGAATTAAAACAATATTATTCAAAACGAGATGATAAGCAATTAAGTACACAGGAACCAAATCAATTATGTTTATTTTAAAAATATAATTGTTTTGTTAACAGTTCTCTCAAAGATGCTAAATAAAACAGATTTTTAGAATTTTAAGATTGTCGCTCAAAATTTTAAGTTAATGTTTCTGATGCTATATTTTCAAAACGTTTGATTTTTATTTCCTTAGTTAACCTTTCCGCTTTTCCAATTATTCCATAAGCTCTATAATACGAAGGATTTATTCCCAAAATAAAGCAAGGAAATTTAAATCTAATGGAAACATTGAATTCTAAAAATAAAATGGCATCGTAAAATATTCAGCTATTTGAGTACGTCTATTCATTTAGAGGATAGAAGTAGAAACAAAACTATTCAATATAACGACACAATCATGTTACAATGATGCTGGTAGGTATAAAGAAATGTCTTATGTTTCTTGAATAAGCTATAAAAAGACTAAAATATTTATCTCCACGAAATATTGTTTTATCTAATCTTGCATAGCTTTTTTTTTACCATTAAATTTAGTGGAATAGTTTGTTTCACGATATTTATTTCTCGACCTCTCTGGGATGAAAAATTTATCACATCAAGAAATATATTATATTTAAATTTTGTTCAAATATATTGAAAGCTATAAGAAAGAAAACTTAGTTTTCAGTTTAATATTATTTTAATGTAGATGTATAGAGGCTGCGTGTCATAATAGTTTTAAAACATGTAGCTGCTTGAAATGTGTCAATGTAGCTTTGTTTAAATTTTATAAATTTAATTTGATAATTTTAATTATAATATATATATAAAGTTGTAACTAAAGTTGCATATATATATGTAATGTTTGAAGAGCAATAAAATAAAAAAAACAATAGTAAGAAGAAACTAAACAATTCAATACAAATAAGACAAAATCAAGAAAAAAATATATAATACAAATTGGGAAAAGGCATAGGGACCACGTCATCAGGAGGGAGATGGTTAACTATGAACTATACAAATAAAACACTTTTATTCTGACAAGCACGAAGGACAAAAGCTATTCCCCCGAAGAGTGTTTCTGTTAAAGGAAATATAACCATATCAAAATATTGAAGTAAATAGAATCAAAGTAATATATTGAAAAATAAGCAAAGCAATACATTGATAAATATATATAAAGTACAGAAGAATATGGTTCGCAAAAGTTAAAAAGAAAAGTTATTTAAATTAAGAAGTTAAAGTTATTTATAAATTTTAATGTAGATTAAAAATGTAATTAAAGTGACAGCATATATATATATATATATATATATATATATATATATATATATATATAATATCATATGACACGTTATCTTATGTCGTATGATGGCACTTTTAGTTCATAATATCGTCTGCTGGTTAAATTTCTTATTTAAAAGATTCGTTTTCTAGAATTTTTTCGGCAACGCGAAATTTGACCAAACGAATTAGTTCGAACTTTCAGCAGTCTGACTTTGGATTCAACATTGTGATTTTGGAATTTTCCTATTTTAAACTTTTTCTTTAAAGACCGATGATGGCAATGTCTTAGCCCCAGGTAACTTATTTTTTTCTTTGATTTTTTTTTTGTTTTATTTCTCATATTTACAGAGATCTAAGAATTAATTTTCATCCTCGCTCCAAAAAAATGTTTTATAAATTATATTTGAATGCCTATGCAAATACTTGTTAAATATAAACTTCAAAATTGTATAATAAGCTATATTTATAATTTTTTTGTAAGAAGCTAATAGCAAAATAAGGAAGATTTCTCGATTGTGTCCTCATTTGAGTGTAATGATTAAGAATTATTTTTCTCTTCACAGGATTTGATTAAATTAAAGCGATCTATTATTACTGGGTATTATACGATCACGACTTCCTCTTTGTTCTAAAAAAAAACTTATTTTGCATTTTTCGTGACAAATTAAATGTTACATGTTAATTTTCAGAATATTTTTGGGTTGAACCACTTCGGGATTTTATTCTGGATTTCGTTCATATTTTTTTTTTAGAAAATGTCATGTCGACTTAAGCCTTGCGCTATTTTTTTAAAATAAAATAGAATTTTGAATTTCTTCACGTAACATCATATCACACAATTTTTTAAAGCAATGGAATTTATTTTGTGTATAAAATATTAATGGAATACTCAAACTTCAAATGAATCGAATACTTTAAGCAGTTTTAACAAACTACACAATATTAAAAGAATAAAATGGAAAAGCGGAATATATCATCCCGCACAAACAAGAATATAGTCTAAATAAATGAGAATGGAAATAAATAATTAGATGCAATCTTTAAAATTAATTGCAATCACCAAATTTAAACATTTAATTTATTGAACATAAAATTTAAAATTAATTTTAACCATGTAGGGTATATGAACTATTAGATAAGAGTAAGAAATATGAGCTGTTAGAAAAATAATAGAAAGTGAATTACTATAACTATCAACATCACGACTGTGAAAAGATATTAATTATGTTTTATTCAAAATAATTTAAAAGAGTTCTATATTTTGTTATTTTAAAAATATTGTTAAAACTAAGATTATGTGAATTCCTTACTGAAAACTTATATTTGAATGTTGAGAAATATATGTATCATAATGTAAATATATACCGCACTGTAACATGGGATACTCTTTTAAAATGGCACATAATAAGAAATATAAATACGGTATTTAGACTGAAAATAGTGATTATTTTCAAATTAGTAAAAATTGTACGAAAAACTTGGAATAATAATGAATAACCTTCAATTATGTATATGAAATGATATTGTTTATGAAAAAAAATATTGAAATAGAAGTGCTAAGAGGAAATAATACATGCATAAAAATTTTCATAAAATATAATATGAATATATCCAATAGAAAAATCGTAATTACAGTACTGGAATTTACTGGAAACCCAATTTCGAAATATTAGTATGAAACCCTAGTATGTTATTTGAGTGCACTATATTTTTGGGATTATTTTGTGGCAGTATAAATTAAGCTTAATACATAATTTTGTAATTAACATTCCTTATAAATATGGAGGGTTGTAGGATAATATGAGTTTTTTTCATAATATGTAATTTTGTAATAAACATTCCTCATAATTACGGAGGGTTACAGGATAATAAACATGATTTTTTTTCATAATACATAATTTTGCAATAAACATTCCTTATAAATATAGAGGCTTGCAAAATAATGAGTTTTTTTCTGAAGTAATATAATTGAACTTATGTTTGTTTTTATGTAATTATAAAATATTTACTTCTTAATTGGGATTATTTTCGGATTTGAATTAATATTGAAGGAAGTTTATAATAAATAATAGCTTCCATTTTAATATGAATATCTATTACAATATTAAGAGAGAACCTCTTATTCTTTATTTAATTTTGAAAATTAATGATCAATACATAACAAAAAGTAACTTGCTATTACATTTATTCGGAATACCAAATATGGTTTGTATCTAACAATGCTAATAATATATGTTCAATTTAAATACTTATGTCATCATACAAATTACAGAACTAGTAATTATCTACAGTATTAACATTTATTTTCTGTTTTGTACTTTTAATAACGTTTGCATTCTTACAATGTTCCTCTGAGGAGAGTGCGCTGACAGAAAAGCTACTCCATTGTTGTTGGCTGATTGCCCGAGGCTGTTCGGCGCTGCAAATAGTGAGTGTGAGTTTCAGTCGAATTAACCTAGACAAGTGGACTATTGATTTGGCAAGGAAGGAGAAGTGTGAGGTCTCTTTCGGATGATAAGCAGCTAAATCTACATTTGCAAAAAGAAAAACTCCATTTAATATTATTAACATTTTCAACAATAGTACCATACTTATTTCCATGTATTTATTTCCTTTTAAAAATATTTAACACAAATAATTCCGCATAATGTCATTAATACTTTAACAATAGGAACAAATATTTGTTTCTATTTGAGAATTATGTATGTTGTTGATGCACTCACTGCATTTTATGTTGCAGAGATATATAACCAAGACAAGTGAAGTATTGATTTGGTGAAAAATATGGGATGTGACGGGATTTTCAAATTTTATATTTTAATCTGCGCCTAAACAAAATTCGGTACTAACACACATACTAGGACGACTACTATGGCGATATTTGCGATAAAAATTCTCATTTTATTTCATATTTACATAATACTCTTTATTTTAGCTCTCTCTATAACCTATATTAGAATTTAAATATTTTTTAGGTAGTCGTCATATTTTTGGTCACCAGCTTTGGCAATATATATTAGTAATCGTCATAGTACGTAAGTACACAAAATTTTACTTTATGTAGTTATCATTTCAACAATAAGAGAATTACTTATTCGCATATTTATTTTCTTATAATAATTAACATTAAAAAATCCCTTTTTGTAATATTTTTAACAATAGGAGTGAATATTCGTTTCTTTTATAAATTCAATGATGTTTTAATAAATTTTATACTCAAATGAAAAACTAAGACAAGTGAACCATTACTTTGTTGAAACAGGTGAATATCACTAGCTTTACACTTATTAGGTAAACTGTAACTGCAACTGTCTGATTAAGAAAAATTCTGTTTGGTATAATTAGATTTCAGCAATAAAACAATATTCATTTTCATATCTATATTTCACATTAAAAATATTTAGTATTAAAAATTATTGATTAATATCTTTAATATTTTGACAATAGAAACAAATATTTGTTTTTTTTTAAATGCAAAATTACTTATTAATAATATTCATTATATATATATATTATATTTTAAAGTTTTAAAACCAAGACAAACCACTGATTTGATGAGAAAAACGGATTTAATGTCTTATAGGTACTTTATAATTAAGTTTATGTATATAATATAATTAGAATTCTATTTATAATATCACCATTCCCATTTATTTCCTCCCAAAAATCCACTTAATACTACCAAAATTCACTTAATATTTTTTATTCTTTAAATAAAAACAGAATTTATTTGTATGCTCTTAAGAATTCCACAGAATGTTTACAATGCCTTTGTGTATTTTGTGTTTTACAACGAAACCAAGAATACAATATTAATTTTTTTTTTGAAAAAATATGATGAGAATTTTAGATTTTAAATATTTGTTTTTAATAAATCCTACATAATATAATATGTATTTCAAAAACGGGAAAAAATATTTCCTTATTTGTTCTCCTTAAGAGCTTATATATTTTTATCCATTCTGCATTTTCAAATTTTCGTGTGTATTTTGTGTTATAAACTAATAAAACCAAGAATAAAATATTAATTTTTTTTTAAAGTAATATGACAACAATTTTAGATTTTAAGTACTCATGTTTATAAAAATTCCTGCTTAATGTAATATGTACTTTAAAAACGGAACAAAAAATTTTCTTATTTGTTTCCCCATTAGAATCAAATATATTTTTATCCATTTTGTATTTCCAAGTTTGAATATCACTTCAATTTAACAACACTTTATCGCTTCTTTATAAAGAATTCAACATTAAATATTCGTTATTTCTTAATAATAATACCAATTAAATTCAAAACTATTTCGGTATTAATTTCTTAATACTGAAATGGTTTGAATTTAATTTCGTTGAATTCGTATGATTAAGTTAATATGTGTAATTTTCCGGTAAAAATGTAATTTGTAAATTATTGTTTTTGTAAAGGTTTCTTATAAACATTTAAATTTTATCAGAATTTAATTTCATTTGCATATTAAGAAATGATTCCTTGTTTTTTTTAAAATTAAATCACATTTCCTTTTGGAATAATTAGTAATTTAATAAATACAAAAAGATTTTTGATTGTAAAGGAATTTTGAATAAAGAAGAAATTTAAAATTCGCTTATTATAAATTTTGAGGAATTTTAAATAACTAAGAAATTGATATATAAATAGACTACTAATAGTTTAAAGCTACTTTTATGGGGCCAAAAAGGCAAAAAAAAAATGTCATGATCATTTGCCAGACAATTTAGTTAAAAATATGATTAATGAAACTTATATTATTTTCGCTTTTTTGCTTGCTAATAAAATAGTTTTAAAAGTTTGAGTATATTTAATATAGTTTATTTCTTGTACAGGAATACACGTATGTCTTTGTTCATTCATGGCATTAAAACTACTAAATAATTAACTGAAGAGAGTGCGTAAAATATAAATAACATCTGGCAAATTTCACTCAAAATATTTCTACTCAAAGTTTCAAGTACGATAAATCAACCACATAGATATTTTACAAAAAAAGTAAAACAGTTTAGGGAATTTATTTTTTAAACTATACCGCACAGATATTTGACGTCTACGTCGGGTAGACCAGTAATAACAAAAAATCACCAGCTTGAAGTCTTACGTAATACCAGGCAATGAAGCTTTTCTCACGTGACAAATGCTGATGTCAGCTCTTTGGAAACGTTCTGTGGCTGAGTGGGGGAAAAAAAAAGCCGATGTTCCCTTCCTCGTGGAAACAAAAATTGTTAAAGTAGAACGAAAACGAAAGGCTTGTCTAGGGAAAGGAAAAGTTAATTAACTGTCCTCTTCTTTTTATGCCATATTTTTGAGTGCCTCTGAAAATACAAAAAAAGTTCTTAAAATTAGTTCAGCTGTAAGAAGTGTCTTTTTCCAGGTAATATTTAAAGCTTATCACTTTTTGTACACTTTGACTTTGGATTTTTTTCCCCTGTTCAGTAACACTAAGCTTTGCGTCAACCAACACGCACCCCGCAATGAAAGTATTTTCTTCTTTTTTTTTATTAGAATCCCTAGATATTTGATTTTTGTTTGATATTCTGGAGGAAATTTCATATCAAATTTACTTTAAATTGGAAACGTTATCAAGAAGCAAGAAACTTTATCAAAAAATTGATCCCAAGGTAAAGTGTTTTTTTTTTTTTTTTTGTTTTGGTAAGATTATAATAATAAACAGCCATTAGTTATTTATATGATGATATTGAATGTTATATTTTTTAAATAGTAATCCAAACTTCGTTTTAAATGTCAAAGAAAACCAAGCTAGATTTTCAGAGAGAAAGAAAAAAAGAAAGGCAAACCATATAGTAATTACACATGTTTATAATATTCTTATTCCTTAACGAAAGAATACATTCTTTGTGTCTAAAGTTAAAAAAATAAAGCTAAACAAAAATTGGACTAAGGAGGGAATTACATATATATTTCTTACTCCGGTAAAGAGAAATTTTCTCTTTTGTCCAACGATAGCTAGTTAAACAAATTGAAAAATAACACTAAGAATGTTATTAATTAAACTCATTATATAAGAAAAAGAAATTAAACAAAAAAATTCTATTAGAGAAAGAAATTTAATTTTTTTCTGTAAAAAAGAGAAGAATTAAAGCTAGAAACTCTGGAATAAAGAAATCAAATCTTTCATTTAAATTTCTTTCTTATATAAATTTACATTTGGAATCATATAAATGAATTGATAGCCAATGTACTCCTACACAAAAATTTCCTAATAGTTGGATATGAAACTGCAGATGACTAACAGGAAGATGTTTTAGTCATCAAGATAAAGTCAGAAACTTTATAAATGGATTTGCTATTTTGGAAGAAAAATTTAGGAAATTTACCGTGATAAAGGAAGGTAATAACTTTTCAAAACATATGGACATTTTGTTTCATAAGAAATAATAGTCTAATGTGTTTATTTCTATATCTGAAATTACCAAGGCATAAGAATAGAACACATTTGTAATAGATTAAAAGTTATGAGCTTGTTTTTAATATTTTCAATAATTCACATTATATAATTCTTTCAAAAATTAAAATGAAATATTATAGTTATTTAGTAATTTATTTTCAAGATACTAAAATGTATTAAAAACCAAACAGAATATAGTCGGGATGGATTCTGATTTGAATTAATCATAAAAAATGACATTTTAGTATGTTATGTACGAAGTACATAACATACTAAAATGTCATTTTTTTATTTCAATTATGTACGAAGTTGAGTATAACAATGATTTTAAATCATTGTTATACTCAACTTCGTACATACTTATGCAAGTTCATTATTTATCTTTAAATCGATTCATTCTTAGGATATTTGAATGTAAGAAATATCATTAATAAATTAACATAAAACAGCAATTAATCAGTAATTTGCTCAGAATACTTTCTTAATGGATCAGTGTATTTAGATTTTGTGATTTTAAGGTTTGTTAAGTCTTTTTTTTAATTATTCTACTACCAATGATTCTTTAATTTGTTAAATAAATTGCAAGGATGTCAGAAAAGTTTTTGAAATAGGTTTTAACTAAACATCTTCCAAACTAATCACATCATAGCTGATATTTATATACAATTAAAATATAGAACTTTTTTAATGTTTTTCTAAAAGCATAATTTCGAAACCTGTAATAGACAAGATAGGTATTTACAAAACCTATCTCGACGAATGTTTTCAACAATTGAATTTCTCAAATTTTAATGCAATTTTTATAATAATAAACATTAAAACATAACTTATTTTCTTAATTACTAATAAAATTAAACTATTATTTAGATTATTATTTTGGCCAATTGAAGAAATGATATAATTTCATTAAAGTATTAATTTGAAACTAAATATATATTTCAGAAATATCTGCAAATAATAATTCTTATTTAACTAATTACTTTTTATAATTTGTTTGGGAATTCAGTATCTTTTGTGGAAAAGAAGAAACCCTAAAAATAAAAACAAAAGTAATCCTTTTCTAGTTTTAGCTACATTCA
Organism: Latrodectus geometricus; assembly: GCA_026290005.1. NCBI lineage: Eukaryota > Metazoa > Arthropoda > Arachnida > Araneae > Theridiidae > Latrodectus > Latrodectus geometricus. Next base: position 1,491 of record JAPDSC010032000.1, on the reverse strand, counting down.
GTTACAAGATCAGTGTATTTTAACCAAAGTGTCATTATATAGCGATAGATGGCGCTAGTAGAACATGTTAAATATCTAGGATACATACATAAAACTAATAAATGGGAGGTTTAACCAAAGATAGTGAGAGGGAGAGAATAGCTAATTTGCTCTTTCTAGAATATTCCTCCTTCAAAAATTGTATCATTATTCTTTATTATAGAATTAATCTCATTCTTCCAGGAGAAAGGATTCTCGGCGCTGTTTTGCTACGAATCTCAAGAATTTAATTAGTTTTTTGATTCTTGTCAGATAGCTACAACAGAGAATGGATTTAATATCTTATCTACTTTAATCGGAAGAGATATAAATGCAATTAGTTTTAATCAAATTGTTTTTAGATTATTCAAAGCAACTAATTGTTGAATTCGGGCAAATAACATAAAAGCATTTTCCGAATATTTTCCACAAATATTACATGTTTGTAAGCAATTGCACAAAACATGATTTCGTTTCCTAATTCGCAGAATCATGACGAAGTTTAGCATTCGAAAGGAGAATAGCAGAACAATTAACTTCGATTAAACAACAGTGTAATTGTATTTATTTAAATATGTTCATTAAACAAAATGATTGAATTTAAGAATTTTGTTTGTTATAAATAATTTATTTTATATCAAAATGTATTAGGGAAGGTAATTCTTAAATGAATGAATGAATAAATAAATAAATAAATATATATATATAATTTTTCACATAAAAAGGATGGAAAATGTTTCACTAAACAAAAGATATTTTCTTATTTTATCAAAGTAATGGAATTTGATTTATTTTTTTAGCTTTTATTTCTCAATATTAATATTTATTTTACAAATTTGTGATGTGCATTATATTTATGATGGTCCCTGTTGTACATTATAATATTTTCTTTTATATGAAATAATCCTATTCATTTTTTTTAAAGAGATTTTAAGACGTATTTTTCGTGAAAACTGTAACTGCTTTCATTCTTCACGGGAAAGTTATATTGAGATTTTAAATTAAATTTGGTATTTTTGAAATTTCATAAGCATTTTTAAAGTAATATTGAAATATTTAAAATAATTAATATATTTTTATGTAATGACTTCATATTTAATGAAATCTTGTGTTAGTTAGTTTTTATTAATTTTTATTTTACACCATCAGATTTTAATTCATAAATTGTATAAGCGTATATAAAGAAATATATTTAGATTCTTTTTAAATGGTACTTGGATCTTGAGATAAATTTCGCATTTTGAGATCATGATAAAAGTATACATTTCAGGGATAAATTTTGTAAATTCATATTTTTCAACAAATGCTCAATTTTATATTTGTTTTATTTCAATATTGATATACTAATAATTATGTTGTTTTTCAATGTAAAGCTAAATATAGTAACAAAATTACGTTACTTTTCCTTTATATTACTATTGATGAAATATATATATATATATATATATATATATATATATATATATATATATA
>JAPDSC010031980.1:0-20080 GCA_026290005.1 Latrodectus geometricus | reverse complement strand
ATACGTTGTAGTGATGCTCTCAAAAGAAGCTTTTTGTTAACACCGTATGTATATAATTAATCAATTAAATATAACTTGATGACATTTTTAACTTTGATATCGAGAAAAATTAAATAAATTTGAAAGAACATATGTAAAAAAAATAATGGAAAATAAATTTATCTTACAAATAATCTATTATTTCAAGTCATTAGTCCATTAATTTCAAGACAATGATCAACATTTCAAATTAATAAAATAATTGTATAGCAACAGTGACAGTAAAAAAGAGATGCATTTTCAGTGTACTGCATTTCCCTTGTCTTTCATTGTAATCCGGGAGATTCTATTTAATTTATCATTAAACTTTTGTCTTAATTAAAAAAATAAATGAATACCAAAAATAAAAAATAAATGTGGTAGTTTTTTTAACGCGAATAATTTTCAGAGCGACAGAAAAACAGTGTTTATAAAAATTTTAATTTAATTGAGAATGTTTAATGATTTTCATTGAATTTTAAATATTTTTAATAAAGAAGAATGTATTAAGGCTCACTCGAGATATATATATATATATATATATTGAAATCAAATTGTTTTTTTTTTCAATTAAGCAGTTGGACGTTCTAATTGTATGCATGATGCTCATAAAATTTATACACAAAATTCTTTTATTTAAAAGAATAATTACCATATAATAAAATAATTTACAATTAATTAATAATTCTAGAAATGTTACAATTTAATTAATAATTCTAGATTGAGAAATAGTTGAAATTGTTTTTTTTGTTTCTGTCTCATTTTGCGAATTATTTCTTTCAAAGTAGAAATTTACTGATTGATATAGGATTAAATGGAGGCGAAAAATTGTAATTTTAATTAATAAAATTAATATTTAAAATGAGATTACTTTAATTCCTTGAAATGTAATTATTATCAAACTTGGAAAATATTAAATAATATGCTTTTATTATGTGGAACTGTAGACATCGCCAAGTACTGAAATAGTTTAATTCAATGTGCAGGATTATGGGTGTTTAGCAATTTTTCTTTTCAGAAATGTGACGCAATAGAATTGAAAGCAAAACAGTAACAAAACAACTAGTACTAGTCAAATGCGCATTTAACGCAATATTGCTTCTTTTCAATGACCTTCACAAAATTGTTTTCATAATAGATTAAAGCGTATAATTTATTTTGTTTTCTTCGTGAAAATAAATAAAAGGTATATATCATTTAATGAATTTCTATTATATTTTTGTTTGATATATATGATTTCAATAATTAAAAATAAGTATTTAAATTTAATATTTAAATGAAATTTTTTTTAATTACTTGGGATTTACAAATATATATTTTTTAACTATTCATAGCCGAGATAATAAACTTACGCTTGCATAAAATAAAGTACAATAATCATTCCTTAGAAAACAATTTTGAATTGCAAAAATTCAAAAAATGTTGAATTGTAAAATTTTTTGAATTTTTGTAATCATCTAAAGATTCCATCGCATTGTTATCTTAAATTATTCATCAAAAAAATGACTTATTTCTTAAAATGCAATATTTGATGCCAGATGTTTTGAAATCATTGAAGAAATGTGACTGGCATATTTGGGCATAGTGTTTTTTTTTCTGTGCCAGATTACGAATCACAAAAATGAGATCTTACATTATAACAAACTGCGTCTATATAGAAAATTTTTTTAACTTTTGTCATAAAATAATTTTAGTCGAAACTTTTATGCATGTACCCAACAGAAAAATGTAACAAATTGCAGCTATTTTTGTTACTTTAGTCATCAAAATCAAATATTACATCACAATAAAAATTCTAATGGAAATAATTGATTGTCTGAATTGGTTAAAATAATATGCTTTCAGTTTCTGTAAAAAAATTACATCTCTATTTTAAAATTTAAATATTGAATAAATAGTTCTTCTAGTAACTAGGCATGATTTAGTTCTTAAAACTCTCAAATTTTAACAGCAAATTTTTCTAGATTAATTTATATTCATAAATTTAAGAACTATTCAACTTTTTATTGTAGTTTCAATAAAGTGACATAGGTAATATATAATAAAATGAACCTTTTTTTGGCATAATTATAAGCATAAAAACAATTTTGGAAATACACTCTGAATTCCAAGTCGAAGTGGAATTGGAGAATGAAAGATCGTAGCGCCCTCTGTTTACAGCATTCAAAGTCTACCACTACATTTACACTTTTATTTCTTTTCACTGTCTTTCAGTCAAGAATAAATTATTAAATATTGGAAGTGAAACAAGAAAGAATATAATGTCATATAATTAAAAATATATTCCATTATTAGCATCAGTTATGCAAAGATTATTCTAGATGTTCTTTCAATGCGAACATTATATATCTATGCTTAAAATAAATGAATAAAATCATTAATTTAAAAATGGCGAGATGGTAGATGCACGAGCAGCCATGTAGCTGTATTTCAACAGCTTGTGAGATCGGCTCTTATTAGGTTTGGACTGGTGATTATTTGTAGTTTAATGTTCATTTTTAAACTTTATGTTCTGATACAGTTCTCATAATAAATTATCTTAGAGAGATACACTAAACCGATCACAAAAGTTATTGCCTTTGATAATCGTTAAATTCAAAATTAGTTTTAAATATTTCATAATAGTAAAAAAAATGAAAGCAAATCGATCCTCAGCGGAATAATTATTTTTATTTCCATATGTTCTATTCCTCAAAAGATGTTATTTAGGAAATAAAATCTATTTTTTGTTGGACAAGAAAGATATCAAAATAGATACTTGTGAGGAATTTTTTGTTCTTAACGATGAAAGAGCAGTTTAGAAAATGCTTTTATTTCAGTTGTAAGCATAATACTCAAATAACATTATTATACATATAATTGCCAAAATCTGTTAAAAAAGAAATCAATTAGCCCAAATGAAAGAATTATTTTATAAAATGTAAATGCTTCATTTGCCAAATCGATTAACTTCATAAAATAAGTAGTTGAAAAAAATGATAAAATCTATATGGTTTTTAAGATTGACATTTTTGTATTATTTATGTTTATATTCAGCTTTGAGGGTGTTAGTTCTTATTATAAATAAGATTTGTTCTGAATAAATGCAATTATATATCATATATAGATTTTTTAATTAAAATTTCATGAAATTTAAAAGTTGAGTGTGTTAATCAATTTGCCAAACACAGCATACATATATTACTAAAAATTAACTGATAACTAATTGAATGTATGTTAGTACATATGCTGTACTATTCAAAGATTTGAATGAAATTAAAATTTATTTTGTTTAAAAATATACTGTATAATATTGGTATTAATCAATTTTGTTGTTATAATATTATATTTTATTATTAATTGCAATAAACAAAGACTAAAATTTCAAAATTACCGAATTTGCTATTTTAACAGTTACTATTGAATAATTACCATGAAATGGTATTCTATGAAATGTTCAATAAGGTGCTCCATTTTAAAACTAATTTTGCAAATCAAATTATTGAAAGGAAAATATTTTATTCTTTCCCATTTTGCGAAAATGCGCTGTTAATTGCCTCCAGTTAACAGCTAATTATTAATAAAAATAATATAACTCAAAATGGGAAATTCCATAATATAAGCTCGAAAAGTCAAATTCAGTAAAAAAAATAAATAAAAGTGAGACAATAAAAAAACTAATAATAGTGATAATGTTGACTTAATTATTACATTTACATTATCACGCCACTCATAAAAAGGAATTTTATTCTGGCGTATAAAAAACTAGGACAATCGATTTTCATCAAAAAATAAAATATTCCACCAGGAAGAGAAACGTAATATGACACGGTTACAGTGAATCAATAGTCTTGAAGCTTGTATGTGTTGCCTAGAACATTTTCATTATAGAATGAGATTCTTTCCCGTCGTGCTTCAGTTATGGAATCCCGCCTATCTGAAAATGTTGCAAAAATGGTGAAAAGAAAAGAAAAATAACTCCGTTTTTAACCTAGTGACATATTTTTATATTTTTACTAAAAACACAAAAAACTGGCCTCAATTTACGCGAAAGCATTTATTTTTAATTAAACTATTGGCAAGGCTTATATATTGATATATAATATTATATTAGGTTGGGGAAAAAGAAATCCATTATTTTTCGTGAACTTTATGTAACTTCTTTTGGATTCACTTTATAAAAAGGTTTAAACAGCTTTCATGTAGATTTTTAGGTCTTGCACGTTACGACTGCTGACATGCGGTTAACTTCGATCATTTTTGATATTTTATAGACATTTTCGACGATGCTGTATCCACATGCGAGGTGCATCTCTAACATCAAAAATACCCGAACGGAATCGACGAAACAAAAATTGTACGTAACTGGTTGTTACAGTCTTATATAGGACGATAAACACCTTTCACAATTTTAGCCACCCGCCTATCTTTTCGCCGTTGCAAGAGAAAAACGAAAATGTATCGAATTTTCTGTTTGTTGTCTTCCATTTTTAAAACCTAGTACTCGTAACTGAATTAATCAAGCAAAAAACCCCAAGAGGATATTTTAGTGTCAAATGTCACCTTTCCAACGAGCATAAATCTGAAATTGTTTGACAGATACCTCAGGAGATAGCGATCACTACAGACGTCTACCGAAAAAATAATGGATAACTTTTTCCCCAACCTAATATATCGATACATAAATATTGTGTGTATATTATTCATTACATAGAAACTAGCAATATAAAAAAATAAAAATAAAATCTCAGTTTAGGCATCATAAATAATTCTGTTGCATATGAATAGAAAATCAAATGAATTGTAATAAAAAATGAAAATAACGTAGTTCCCACTAATTTCACTCAGTAAGAAAATAGAGATTCTGGAGAAAGTGAAAATAATGTTCCTGTATTGTATATTAAGAATATGTAGAAAAGATATTTTATACTACGAACATAGATGTTGGCAAACTTAGAAATGAGAAAAATTATTTTACTGGCCAACTAGTTTATTTTAGTTTCAAGATTCGACTTTTTTTTACAATGGATGACTAACCAAGATCTTCCCAGCAGAACTAATAAATAGAGCACAGATATATAGATATTACCACATAGGCAACTAATAACACATCTATATTTGGATAATATAAAATTCCATGAATGATTTATAGAAGAAAGTATCTATCAAAGACTGGAAATGTTTTCTAAAGATAGTATAGCAATGTACATTTTTAGAAGCAATTTATATGATATGATTTAAATAATTACGATGCCATCACAGGATTTTTTTCCGATACCTTGTTGATTTATGAAACACAACTGCCTTTTGGAATGTCACGAAAAGATATTTTTAATATTCATTTCCCGTCCTACATTTAATAATAGATAACACATTTGCAAATTGCATATAAAATATTTAGAACTTTTCCACAACTTGAATTTAAAATATTCATTTATTTAAAATGTTTTAAACCATGCGATGCAGCTTTGAGAAAGAGACTAAAACAATAAAGGTTCCATTTCCATATAAATTGTTGAGAGATTAGGAACTGGGTCACATATTTTTGACTAAAATTTTTTAATCAAATAAATCAATATTTAAAATCTTAGATATTAGATTAAATCTAGATTACTAGTTAAAATTTTAATTATGCTTTATTTTAAATTATTTTCTTTCAAATTGTTCAGAATTTGCAATTTTTAAAAAAGATAAAAAACATTTTTTTCTTGGTAGATTTTTTTATAAGTCGTTCTATTATTTTATTTCAATTATAGCTTAATTCAGTGGACAAAGCTATCTAGCAATATAATCAGTTCAGATGTAATTTTCATAAGAATAAATTATTCGAAAGCATAATGGAAATGTAACCAATAATTAATAAAAAAATGTAATACTTAATAAATGAGTTTCCTGCCCATTGGTTACAGATTGTTTGATAAATCTTATTTTGCATGATGTAACATATTTCGCAAAACGTAAAGTTATATAATTTATTTATAGAAAATGTAAAACTTTTTCAAGAAGATAAGCCATTTGAGAAAAATAATAATCACGTAGAAAGTATTTTATCAGTAGACATTGTGTAACACGTAGTGTATCATGGATACGAGATTCTTCATAAACACAATAATTTGAGAGTTCAGTTTTCGATAAGACAGACATCAAAGCTTTCGCCTTTCATGGAAGACGTTTGCAAATTTTAATGAAAGATAACAACATGGTGAAACATAAGTGGGTACCAAGAATAGATAAGCCATATTTAGAAGTGTAAATAACAGACTTCATAGATAAAATTATCTGGTGTTTATTTTAGAGAAACCTTCCTAGCCTTTAATATAAGCAAATGTGCCCCTTTTTGTGTAAAGATAAACTTCTACTAACTCGTCAGTGAAAGTATGCTTATTGAAGGATTATCAGCATTTCGATTATTTGGTTGTTATTATGTGAATCACATTAAATGTCTTCGTATTTTAGAAAACTGTCGAAACGACTGATAAAACATTTAACGGATCAATTTGCTCAAAAATTCTGAAGTCTTCCTGTGAAAGTTGAAAAATAACGAATTGTGTGGGATATTCTAAAAATTTAAAATAGAAATAAGTTAAGATATATTGACTTGATATAATCTTCCTTATCGAAAATTAAAATATTAAAATTCCTTAAAGAGAATGTAAAGAAAATCATAAATACAAACATCATATTTAGAATACCATATTGTCAATTTTTAACAGATGGATGTAAAAGGAAAAATTCTAAAATTATTTTAAGTTAGAATCATAAGGTTTTCCATATCAGCAGGTGCACAAACATTTTGAAGCATAACTATTACTTAAAATATAAATTTCTATCCATGAACTTTTTAATATATGTAATGAAATTGATTCTGTGTGTGTACAGAGTAATTGACAGATTTTTAATTAAAAATTTACCTCAAATGATATTAACTTTGAGCATAGAAGTAAAAGCTTTCCGTTTGTTTTGAAGACACTTTTCTGTAATACAGTGATATCTTCTTTCCAAGATATTATATTTGATTCTCTGAATTTGGTTTCACCCTTTGCTCTCTCACACACGCTTTCTATGGATGGAGTTTTCAATGTAAACAAAAACAAACCTCTGTTAACCGGAAGCCATCTCAAATGCTTCCGGTGTTCTCACTTCCCATTGGAAATCAATGTAATGATAAAAATTTTCGTTTAAATATTTTTAAGTATTTATAACCACTTTTGAAAGTTTTTCTATTTTCTCCGTTAAAACCATATCTTTTATTATCAGTGCAACCCATAGTAATCCCACAATTTTTTTTAAACTTTTTAAATTTTAACTTAAATAATTTTGTAGGGTTGCCATATTTTGTGGAAAATCGCTCTTATTGGCAACATTAGGATACCTTGGTGATGAAAGAATATTTTATTTACTTTATAAATATTTATTTAAAAATTTCAGCAAATATATTTTGCACCCGATTGAAATAAAAAAATTTCTTAAATATAAATCATATAAAGTCATTTCAATTAAATAAGTACAAAATTTGGCCTAAGGTTCTTTTTGGCGATGTATAAATGTATGAACAGTAAGCAGGAAGTTTCGTGCCGGAAGTTTTCTAGATCTCCAAGATAGTAGCGCCCTCTATTCCAAGCTTCACAAAAACTTCCATCCATATTGCTATTGTTTATATTTCTTAAAATAAATGTAAGAAGTATTCCACTTCATTAGATTTGTGTGAGCACTTGTCATAAAATAAGCTAAACGGTTCCGGTCATGATTCCCGATTTAAATGCAATTCGACACATAATAAAATATAAAAAATATTTAAAAAAAAAAGAACTGCTATTTTTTTCTGGCTGAAAAAAAGTTTGAAAAGGAAAGGTATTTGAACAATTCTTATTCTTTTAGTAAAGTGAATCACAAATAAAATATTATTGATTTAGAAACTTCCACACAATATGCTTAGAACATATTTGGGGAAATGCAAAATGGCAAAATATAAAATAATAATAAACCACTAATTTGAATCATACAGTTTGCATCATTGTTTACATAGTGTGGTAAACATGATGAAAAGGACAAATTTGGTGGCCTATTAAATATTATTGTAAAACCAATTTTTAAATTTGGATCCACAGTATTTTAACAGTGTCATCATTAGCAATTGTCTGATCGTTCTTTATTCAATCCATCTGGGAAACAAAAATATTAGAAATTATGGTTAAATTGAGCTTTAGGTCCCCTTCTTCTCCAACTCAAGAATTTGAAGCGGTTTTGGGCCAATACTCATTAATTACTCTTTTGTTTTAAAATTTAGTGGTTAAAATTGCTACACAAAGGAAACGATTTACACCAAGTACTCGACAATAAAAGGCCTTGTCTAGGCAGTCATGTAAAATAAGGAGTTTTTACAACACTTATAATGCGTTTTAGTGAAAAAACATTGTAAGTATCTCACGAAGAAAATGTATTCGAAAGTTGTTGCCTGATGAAGAATTATAGAAGTATTTCAGGTAAAAAAAAGGAAATTCTTACTAGAACGTTTCTGGCTTTTGATATCTGTGAAATTATAGTTTATCAGGATCACATTTTATCGTACTGTTGTTCCTGCTGGTTGAAATTCCATGACTATCAGCAGAGCCGAAATCAGTAAGGTCAAGATAGTTATATGACGAGCTGGATCTGAGAAGTCTGAAATGATTAACGGCAGCAGAAACACATGTTACTTGTTTGGTGTCATTATGAAGTGTAGAATGACATCACGGGCCTTGCATCAAGCAATAAGATCATTTGCCAGAATTTAAGTATTAACATGAACAGAGCTCGACGACTTTTGAAAAAGCAGAGATTCTTTAAATTATTTTATTGTGATTTACTGAATTCAAATAAAATTTTAGTTTCTCCATAACAACCAAAACTTTTTGTTTTTATCGATAAGTTGATTAATTTTACTAATAACACCAGATACTTCAAATGAATATATTATGAACTATTGTTTGAATATCTCAAGACAAAATATTACACAAATAGAAATACAAACATCAAATTCAATCTGATTTTTTTCCAGCTTAAAAACATTTTTATAGTTAATAGTTTCCCTTGGTTTTTCAAATTCGCAAAAATGTAAAATAAGTTATTTAAATTTTGTGTTCAGAAAAATAACATTTGTTAATAGTATTACCCTTTAATTCTTAAATTATCATTCAATTAAAAAGAAAATGTTCAGGCTTCTAAAAGAAAATAAATATTTTCAAAGCTAATATTTTATTTATTCATTAAATTCTATTTTATTTATTTATTTTTTAAATACATTTCCAATTTTGAATAAAACTTATAATATAAACTGATTTATTAGTTCTTTTGATTCATAATTTATTTTTCATATTCAAAAATGACAAGAATTCATTCACAAAGAAAACAATAATTTAATTTATCAAATTAAATGAAATAATTACGGAATATGAGTTTTTTATTATTTTTTCAAACTGAAGTGAAAACAAGAGCTTATGAAATTGGTTCCATCACGCTTTCAGAAAATATTCAACTATATACATTTGTTTGAATGACAATTATTAAATTATAGATTTCCTTAACTGTATATCATTACAGAAGTGAGATAGAGATGTCAGCACTATCGATTTGATAATTTTTGCTATAATTTGTTTGAAATTCAATTATTTTACATCAAATTCGAAAAATATATTAAGGCAATTCTTAACAATATATATTTGCTATTTAAGACATAAAGACACAGTTTTATGCGTATTTAAATGTAACTAAAGTAATTCATATATCAAAAGAATGCGTTTCATTAGTATTTAAAGCAAATACTACAAAAATATTGGACTTCAGAATTTCCGAGATGTTTAAAAGTTTGAAATATGCATATAAAAATACTTAATAAAGTTTGAAATTGAATCAACTACGTTTTGAGAACATTTACATAATAACAGGAATAAGATCAATAAAAAAAAAGTGTTTCAATCGTAAAACACGTGAATAAAAAAGTTCATGGTCACAACCTGCTTAAAATATTAAGTTATCAGAATTAGTACTGATAACCTTGGAAGACTAATTGAGACCACATACAAAATAAACGTAACCGATAACATACGTTACCGTCATTTTATTTTTTTATTTAATATTTGGAAATACTTCTAGCAAAAGATTTTAAATAGCAGATAGTGAAAGAGAAAATAACTTTACATTGTTTTTAAACAATTATTCTTTGATATTTAAGGTATAATTATTTAAACTGTCAAAAAAATCATCGGGTGTCATTAAATATTTTTGCTTTCGTTTTATTTATAATTCTATTGGAAAACAACTTAGGGAAAATGTAAAATCTTACAAATAGTGATTATAAAGATAAGAAGTGAACTTTAAGTTATGTGTTTATAAAAGCACATTTTAATACCCAATAATCAAAATTTTCCTTATTTTGAAAGACAGAATAAAGCTATAAATAATGAACAACTAATTACTTTACCTTAGGATTAGTTCCTGTAATTTATTTAAGATTAATCATATCAAAATTATAATAATTCACACAAATAAATTGTTGTTTAGTTAACAAGTTATTTAATTTTTGAATAGAAATTAATCTATTTTAGAATATTACCATCTCCATCCAATGTGCTACCAAAAATTCCGTGACAATTATAATTTTTTATGCTATTTAATCTAACATAATTTGTAAGAATATTATATATAATAACTTTTACTTATAGAAGTATAATTTAAAAATGATTGAAAAACATACTTTTCTTACTTTATTTCTTGTATTTATATACAATATATTTAAATGATTTTATGTACACAAACTATCTTAAAAATAATTTTGAAACAATATAATGTTGTTTTTATATAATTTTTCTTAAAAAAATGTGATGTTCAAGTGAGTGAACCCAGAACTTTTCATTTTCATTCAATTTAATAATATACAAATCTGATTCTACATGCTCCATTAGAAGTCTATGTCAAATGATGTTTGAAAGACAGAATTAAAATTTCTACGAACGATGGAAATTTTAAAAAACTAGAGGCAGCCATTTGAAATTACAACAGTAGTCGTTGATGAATAACAACATTGTTTTACGAAAGGTATTGCTCTTCAGGTAAACTCTAACTCTAGATTGATAGGATTTCCCAGTCATTGAAAAGTCGAGTTAGATGCCAGGTCACGTGTCATGTTAGTTTCAATCATTTTTGGGCAGCAACGATTCCATAGACGTAAATGATGTTACAAGAGAAATAATCATGTATTAAATTAACAACTCTTTAGTTATTTTTTCCCAAACAATGACCAGACATAGCAAAGTGTGATAAGATTGTATCGTCAAATAAGAACTGGATTTTTTCAACATATAAGTTTCTATCTCTGTGCAGTTGTGCATAAAACTATCTTTTCATTCAAGTACTTTTGTTCTTTTGGTTCCTTGTTTGGTTTGCTTTCATCATATGTCCCACACCCTCATATCTTGAAAAATTTATGGTATGAATGGGTCAACAAAATGCTCCAGATTAATGTTTTTTCCTTTATTTATTTCTTGATTTTTATAAAACTGTCGCTTTTATAATTATTTCAAACACAAGAGTCAAAAGATAAGATATTATTAAACAATTAAACACCCTAATTTCACAAACTTTCTAATATTTGCTAAGTAATTAGTCTGCTTATTTAATAATTATTTACTACAAATATTCCTTACATTAATTATTTGGTTTAATTGTAAATATTATTCGCTTGTAATCACGAATAAATGATAACTGATTGAAATGAAAATCAGAAATTCATTTGATTTGGCATTACTAATTATTGATGTTAATCAAATCTAATATTTAACGTTAGAATTTTATTTCAAGACTTAGTTTAAATGTAGAATAAATACATTTTCCGAAAATTAATATATTCTACCTATTTTGAAATTTATCATTTAAAAAATAATGATAGTTTCTTGTAAAAATAAAGAAAACCTTATAGAAAAATTTCATTATTAAATGACATATAAAATATATTATAACGACAACTTAATTTTTCATAAATTTGAAATTAGATAATTAATTAAAATTTTTTGTCAATTTGGAATTAATCTTAATTAAACATAATTAATAATAATTTCGGCCTTTTAATATTGCTAATTATACTTAAAATAGATTTCGAAAAGAAATTTTAAAAATAACCTAAAGAAGGACATTATAAAAACTTACAAATAAAGAAGAAATACAAAGCTTTGTTTAAGAACGTTCAAGGAAATTTAAGGATTAGAAAAACCTCGGACACAGACTCTTCTCACATCGAAATTCCTAATATAATTGCAGATCAATATCAAATATAATTGCAGAGGACACCCCTATGTGTGGAAACTTAAAGTAAAGAATCCATTCTGGCGTAATAATCTACAGATTTGTCTTATTTGGCAACCCAAACAATAGGATTTATTTCGAAATCCAAAAAGCTTTAATCACAATTACTCTATTATAGTTCAGTTTTTTATACCAACAGCAGTTCAAATTTGGCAACGGATCCTTTAATGAATTTTTCTTCAATGATAAAAGCCCTAAATGTTGCTATTCTTCTCTCTAAGTAACTTATGATTGTAACTCTGATTTTATCCAAATCGTGCTTTAAAAATGGTGAAGCAACACATATGATTACGCCTCTAATTCTTTTATTAAAATTAATAAAATATTAAAAGGATGCACCACATATATAGTTTTTTTAATCAAAATGTAAAACTGGCTTATAAATCACCACCAAAATATGAATTCTGTAAAGAAGGGTCAATTCATTGTAAGCAACTAAAACAGATAGGAACAATAGTGGTGATTAACTAATAGTATTACTAAACTTTACTGAGTATTTAACATAGAGGACATTGTTTTAGAGTGCATCTCGTAGTTTATATTTCAGGAAGCTTGATTGCTAAAATCATTGATTTCGTTTTTCTTCTTGGGCATATAATCCATTCATTGGGTTGAGTAGGTCTATATGTGTTAAATATTCTGAAATCTACCGTTTCTCCGTTGTTATGATAAGGAATTCTATACAAAATCGAAAACCGGCTCAGGTTTCTTCCTCGTCACCTGTACATAGTTTAAAATTAAGAAGTTGGTTGTATTGGCTGAAATTGGTTAAAACAAGTATTAGAAATACCTGAAACAGTCAATTTGATGAAAATTTAAATTCAATTTTTGTTTAAATCAGCTTAGTAGGTATCAATTTAGTGTGTTAATAAGTGTTAAATTATGTCAGAAAATCAGATTAAGCAAAATTTCCCTTATGAATGTGAAGATGGCATCAATAAGCAGATAAATACTGAATTGTATGCACACTATGTCTATCTATCAATGGTATAACTTCAGATCTTGAATATATAGATTAAAAAAGGATGGAGTTCTGGACATAATATGCTAATAAATTTATATTTGGCAGTTTGGTAAAGATTTACTATACGGTCACCCTTGGCGACTTTTTCAAAATTTCGTCAAAAATCTCGCCATTTTGCACAAGCAAGACCTAAAAAAAATATATATATATATATTGATAAATATTGTATTTGCAATTAAATGGGTTGCCAAAAAATGTTATTTATTGCCAAACGTGGAAAAATTTCGCCAAGGGTGACCGTACAGTAAATCTGAGCTGGCAGTTTTTTTAAACTAATGTTGGAAATAAACTACATGAAAGAAATTTTGTATTCGTTTGATCTTTGTTTCATTAGATGCAATATTTTAATTGTTTTCTATAAGAACATAATAAAAGGTATTTAAATTTTTGATAAAATCCTATGAAAGTCCACACTCTTAGTGACAAATTGAAAAAAGGCTCCAAGGCAGAAAAAAATATCGAAAAAAGTGGAAAATTCTAAAAATACTTAAATTTATCATATCTAGTGTATCAAAGTAGGATTACGAAGACTGGCGAAATTAATCGCTAACCAAAAATTATTCGCGCCAAGGGTGTGGACTCTGCTAGGATCCAACCAAATGTTTCATTATTTTTAACTTTAAGAAATTGAGCAAATATTTACATTTGACTAAAAAAAGTATTATTTCATTGATACAAGCTTAAGGAGCACTACTTTTGGTCTCGCATTGGTTACTATTTCATTTGTGGAACTATCTTCTTTTGTAGTTCCGTTATTAATAGTATTGTTACTAATTTCAGTGATATTGATTTATTAATGGTAAATGAAAACGCACTGTGTAAAATTAAAAGAAATGGATCGATTAATAATATGCACTCACTGTGCATTTGTAAGGCAGAAAGAGATAGCAATACTTTTTACCAAGCTTGATGTTCAAATTATTTTTTCACTGGTATAAATTTTATTATTTTGTTTTCTTACTTGTCAGGGATTTAAGAATTCAAGAATTGTTTGCTGAAAAATCTCTGAATTATTCTTTTTAAAAAAATATCACAAATATTTAACAATGTAGCTTGAAAAGTAGATAGTTGATATTAGCAAGTTTCTAAAAACGTCAGTACAAAATAGAATGAGTATTACTGTCATAATAACTGTTACTTTTACTTTCAATAATTTTTTCCACCGTAACTTTTCGTATTTTACAATCACATTGGTGATACGAAGATTTCAGTTATCCATGTAAAAAAAATGCATATCATTTTTAAAATTTTTCAAGGTATAAAATGTGGTAATTATTAAATTGGATATTACAGTTCTAAAAAATCCTACTTTTGAGATTAGAAACTTTCTACTGTACTTTTAGTTATGCAGACAATATAATTTTCGTTTTTTTAGCTCATGCAAAGAAGTATAAGGTGAAAATGTGCTTTGGGTCCCGTGCTTGGCGTGTTTTAAAAAAATCCGATGCCATGGCGAAAATTATACCTTTCTAAGTAGTGATGCTATTTCAAAGTGAAAGCGACCAATGAAAAGACTAAAACAAAAGAGTAATCAATGAGTGTGCGCGAAAAAGCGCTTCAAATTCGCGAATTGGCGAGGAAGGAAACCAAAACCGCTATTTAACCAAGTACAACATAGAATTTCTTCATACAATATTATATAAATAGAATGGCACAAATACTTATTGTTTAAAGAACGATTTCCTTACAATACATAACCGTGGATGCATTATGTCCATGATTACATCTGTTTTATTTAAGTTGAACTTTTCAGATAAAAATATTTCTATTTGTTATTTTTATGCCTAATGCAATATTGTAAACATCATTCTTTTCAATTTTATTTTCAGAGCTACTACTTCGACCGTGATGATGTCGCTCTTCCAGGTTTCTGCGAACACTTCAAGAGAAACAGCAGTGATGAGCAAGGGCACGCTGAAAAACTGATGAAGTTTCAAAATTCTCGAGGTGGAAGAATAATACTCCAGGATATAAAGGTTGTTCATTTTTTGAGAATAGTCTCTTTCTTAGGATATTGTGAAGTAACTAAAATGATTTTTAGTAACACTTGAAATATGAATAAAAAAAATGTTAAAAAAAATAAGTAAATGTTCAAATAATATTCGAAACATTTTAAGATCAGGACTAAAACCAAACCATTGTCAGCAAAAATAGATATGACCATCGTACAAAAACAAAAATCGATTCGTTTAAAAACAAAACCCCATGCCCTTAAAGGTGATCTTGTCTGTGATGTATAGTTAAGGATAACCGAAGCCATGGTCGCTTAACTGATGTTATTATTTTGTAAATGTCATGAACTGTTCATACAGATATTTGCCTTGCAAAGAACTTCATTTCTCGACTAAGTGATATGACGCTACTATAAGATCCATTAAGTCTCTGTTTTTAGTGATAGTGGACAGTTCAGAATCAAAACGACGTACTATACGTCCTAACTGAATTCATCGATTTCATATTCAGCAGTCCTTTCGGTTTTCAAAATAAATCTAGAGATCAAGCCTCTTTCCTATAGTTGATCCAGTCAATCGTAATATTTTGACAAATATTTAATAGTTAATCATACCACTTGATAGATCTTGATTCCTCTGCCCAGCAGTACATGAAACGCAGTGTTGTTAAGAATAAACCAAATGTTTACACTGGAACTACTAAACCAAGTATTGAATCAAAGGCCCTTTTTTTTGTTGAAATCTTTTCACGTTGTACTTCAACAAACATTCTTTCAACAAAACATACTTTAAAAAGTACATTCAACAAAACGTACTTTTCTTTACATATTGTTTCATTTCATGTCCATTTACGCATATTCTATTGTGCGGGAATGCATTTTTTGGTTAGCCTATACCTGAAGGTACCCCCTTGATTCTTGCCAAGTTATTTTATGCATTTCATTTGGTTTATTAAATTTGCTTATATTGTCTTCATTGCATTTTTATTATGTTTTGGTTGCCATACCAGTTTGCAACGTATTCAGCGCAAATAGAATGGCGCTAACCAAAAATTGCCAAGAGGACACTTTCAAATATAGTTTTACCCATTTTTTTTCCCTGGAAAAACGAAACGGCATCTTCTTCACTCCCCGGTAAATAAAAAATTGTCAATATTTTTTTTTACAAGGTTTAAATTGGCGGGGAAAAAATTTACTACTATTTCAAGCGGTGCGAATGCAACAGAAGGTGAATGTCTATATGGTGGCTCTACTATTTTGGCTGCTTTTTTTTTTTTTTTTTTAAACATAATTTGGCGACTTTTCTCAGTCGCAATGGAAATCAAGATATACTGAAAATAGTAAAAGGAAGCATTTTTGATTTTAGATAAAAATTGCTTATGCCCCATATGTGCATTTTCTCCAATAATGAACATTTGAATGAAAACAATGATTAAAAAAATCTAAAATGCAAAGGTACTAAAACTGTAGCTAACAGTATTTAATCAATATTTCAATTAAATAATATATAATCTGATAATTATAAGCAAAAACCTTTGAGAAAAAAGCAAGCAAGGTACAGGGAATCTTTTACTGCAAATGCTATTATAAAATCACGACTACTGGAAAGGACAAGACATAGCTTTAATATTGTTTTACTCTCAAACTATGTTTCAGTTATTAGTATTGTTGTAATGAATATTAAAATTTATTTTGTTTCCTTTCCTTTTAATCAGAAACCTGAGAAGGATGATTGGTCGAGTCCTTTGGAAGCACTTCTATCAGCATTGAATTTGGAAAAGAAAGTAAATCAAGACCTACTTGATTTACGCGGTATTTCTGAAAAACTCAATGATTTCCAAGTAAGACTTTAATATTCCTTAAGACTTATATATATAATTATAACTCATATAATAAAATATCTTATGAGTTTTATATTTTTTGATTTGTTCTAAAACTTTTTATTTCTTATAAATTATTAAAGTAAGCAGTTTATATCACATTTATCGAATAAAAATTGACATTTTTTATTTATTTATTTTTTTGTCAAGATACCTCTGTTCAACAAAACTAAATCAAATCCCTTTGTCAAGCTATATATAGGTATATTTGGTACAAAAATTTTAAACATAAAAGATGTTATACGAATGGTAACTGAAAATGGTCAATTCCGGTTTCAATTATCTTTCAAAGGGTTAAATTATAAGCTAGAAAAACATCTCTCACTTTGAATGCCTTGTCACACGTAACAGTCACGATCTTATACTGGGTGTTTATCTTATACTGGGTGTTTATCTTATACTGGGTGTTTATCTTATACTGGGTGTTTCACAAGTGTATACTGAGAACTTTTTAGTTGAATAACTCTTTAACGGTGGAGAAGAGACTAGAAGTTAATAACACATGCATAGAAATCTAAAAGATCATGTCCACGGACTTTGGTTGATTGGTTGGGTTTTGTGGCGTAAGGTCTAAAAAGGACAAGCTGCCCACGGACTTGGATAGTTCTGAAGAATTTTTTGTTTTCTTAAAAGAGGACTAGTATTCAACATTGTTGTCATAAAAGTGAACTGGTATTCTTTTTTTTTTTTTTACCAGAAACTTACTGAAACATTCTAGAAGATGTCCAATGCTTTTAAAATTAGGCTAAATTTATTTTCAAAAGCATGCAGTCAATGAATTATGAACGTTATCTCAACTTCTTGACAGCGTGATTCACTTTTACTACTTAGCGTGAACACAGGATCCAGTAAATATGGTTTCAGCAAGTTCCTGAACATTCAACAGGGAATGACTTAGACCTTTTGAGAAGCCCTTATAGTGTCATCTTAAAAACATATTGGATCGCGAATAACTCTGGAGATTAAAATTTTTTGTATTCTTTAACAGAGCTATGTCAAAGCTCAATATTGCAGAGATTGATCCAAGCCCATAAATCAAATGAAAACAGAGATAACAAGTATGGCAAACTCCGACAGAATAGTTTGCTTGAGACACCCTATGCAAACCATTGCAAATTTCAATTAAAGAGTTCGTGGTTAAATTGCGCTTTAGGTCCCCTACTTCGCTAACTCGCGAATTTGAAGCGTTTTTTCACGCATGCTCATTAATTACTCTTTTGTTTTAGCCTTTTTCATTGGTCGCTAATTAAGTTTCACTTTGAAATAGTGGTAGAATTTCAGCCATGGCGTGTTTGATTTTGAAAACCCATCCAAACAGGGGACCTAAAGCACATGTTCACCGAGTTCGTTTCATTATCTCCTTAGACTAACACCAGCAACTAAAACGAGAAATTATGTACATAAAAGAGAAGGACAATTTTTTTTTTAATCATTTAAGAATGACAAAATAAAATCGTGTTCTTTTTGTGTTAACAAAAGCGAAGTCTTGATAAGAGAGCTTTGCAGTTTTTAAACATTGTTCCCTGATTACACTATATTTATTTGTAGATAGTTAAATTTTCCCCACTTCCTATCAATTAATTATAAGAAATTTTACTGAAATATTTTTATATGGTTTTAGTTTACTAATCCGTCTATCAATCAACATTTAAGATCCTATTTAAGAATCTCATTCAGTCACATAAGAAATTATATGTGCATTAACATTTTTATATGTGTAATGGGTAAATCAGCTATTCTGCAGGTTACCTAGATAATATGTAGATTTACTTGGATGATCCGTCAAATGAGGAAAATTGTTTTATTTCCTTCATGCAGAGATAATCTTATAATTACGTAGATAATATGCTATTTATCCAGATAATCTGCATTTTACCTATTAGTCACTCAAAATACGATTTTTACTGGAAAACCAACTACGTTTCTGTACTTTTTAATTAACATAATGTTTTAAAATATATTAAGAATCGATCTAAAGAATTAAATAATTAATAAATTAGTTGATAGAATCAATTTTCAGTCAATTAAAAACTTTATAACAAAACTTAAATTATTCATAATATTAGGATGGGGAAAAAGAAATCCGTTATTTTTACGAGAACTTTATGTAACTTCTTTTGGATTCACTTTGTAAAAAGGTTTAAAACAGCTTTCATGTAGATCTTTAGGTCTTGTGCGTTACGACTGCTGACATGCGGTGAACTTCGATCATTTTTGATATTTTATAGACATTTTCGACGATGCTGTATCCACATGCGAGGTGCATCTCTAACATCAAAAATACCCGAACGGAATCGACGAAACAAAAATTGTACGTAACTAGTTGTTACAGTCTTATATAGGACGATAAACACTTTTCACAATTTTAGCCACCCGCCTATCTTTTCGCCGTTGCAAGAGAAAAACGAAAATGTATCGAATTTTCTGTTTGTTATCTTCCATTTTTAAAACCTTGTACTCGTAACTGAATTAATCAAACAAAAAACCGCAAGAGGATATTTTAGTGTCAAATGTCACCTTTCCAACGAGCGTAAATCTGAAATTCTTTGATAGATACCTCACGAGATATCGATCCCTACAGACGTCTACCGAAAAAATAATGGATTACTTTTTCCCCAAAATAATATTATAAATTATTAATATAGTATTATTTATTTTAGTATTATTATTTATCACTTTTGACCCCTGATTTCAATGGAGTAAATCTGTTATTTTCAAGTTAGCTTGATGATGTGCACTTAATGTCGTTTTCAAGGTCATGAAAGTGCCTTTAAAAGTGTATACTTACTGAGTGTGTGTGTGTCAACTTTTCATTCATTCACAAACATTTCGGTCTTATATTCTCTAAAATCATTTCAAAATCATTTAAAGAATGTAAATTTTGGAAAAAAA
>JAPDSC010031973.1:39544-53017 GCA_026290005.1 Latrodectus geometricus | reverse complement strand
ATAAGATAAATAGTTCATTTAAATTTTTAAAACAGTTAAAATAAATGTTTAAATTAAATTTGCTGTATTTTGCCCATTTCCGTCTTTCTTTGAACTTCCTAACTTCCAGAAATTTTTTAGATTTCATTTGCAAATATTTTAATGATACTTCCTTTATATTTCAATCATTTTTTTAGAAATTGTAACAATGAATTATTAACAATATTCAAAAATAAGTATTAATTATGTATATAAGAATTTTTTTAGTGCATTTAAAAACGCGTGTATATATAAAAATACATAATACTCAAGAGTTAAAATCATGAGTTTGATCACTTAATCAAACAATTAATCTCTAATAGAAAAACTGTAATATGATGAATGTTGAAATTTATAATTTAAATTTTTTTCATAGTACAATAATGTTTATATTATTATATGCATTTCTAGACCAGTTTGATAGAAAAACAATCCGCGTAATATAAGTAGATATAATATTTTTTATATATCTCTGAGATGAGGTATGTGATCTGAGACTGATGTAAAAATAGAATAATATCATTAAAATATGACGATATTTTTTTCGTGTGATCTGATTATGACCACTAAAAGTATTTAGATTCTCGTTATTCATCTGTGAAAAAAGCTTTTTTTCTGTCCAGTTAATTTAATATTTTTATCTTGAAATAATTTTTTTCCTTAAATAATTACATTCTAACCCTCTTATATATAGTTTGAAATATCTTTATTTTATTTGATAATGTGCACTGTTAATAGTTTTAGCTATAATGGAAAGGCAATTTATTATTTTAATAAAAAACATTTGGATTTGATATTTATGCGTAGCGCTTTAAATATTGCTAAATTTGTTAAAATAATTTCCTTTGCATAATAATATCTTCAATCAAGATGTTTATTAATAAATTAAACTCGGTTTTTCAATAATATAGGAAAAATTGATGAATATCTAATTTTTTTAATATATAAAAATTGTTATATTCGTTAAAAAATTCTGAAGAAAAAAAAAAGAGAAAAATGTATTCACTTTGAAAATAAATTGCTTAAAACGTAGAGAATTGCTCATATATTTCTAAACGATTCTCATATTTAATATATTTTTATATTTTCATTCATTTAAAAAATAGTACTTGTTGGTTTTAAATTTCTGTAGTCTTTATTTGTAACTATTTTTTTTCCATTATAATTTCCTCGATTTCGATTCCTTATGATTATACTGTCCCATTCAAATTAAACAAATCCTCGAAATTTGGAGAATCACAGTTTGACGTTTTAATGATATGGCTTGTGTATAAGTATCTACACCTAAATAAAGAAGTTTTAGTGACTGTAGCTGTTCGCTTGCTTTTACTTTTTGAAATTCAAAATATTGATGAGCCAGGGAACAATTTCAGTTTCATATTTTCGATTCAAACGATAATTAAATACATTCCAAAATATCATTAGACTTTATATGTGATCTTAATATATTGAACTCTCTTTTTTTAATTGTCTGTTATACGCAAAATTGGCAACAATAATAAAACCTTTCGAAATATTTAAAAGAGAAAAGAAAACACGCTTAAAGTTAAAAATGATTTATACCATAGGTGGGGAACCTGCGGCCTCCACGAGGTTCCTGTGCGGCCCTTTGCCACCTAGTACAAAATGATAGAATTCGTTTCAAACAACAATTGTACATCAACGCCATGACAGTTGCGCAAAAAATCCCGCCAAATACAATCATATTGTAACATGACGTCAGAATACTAGTCTGAAACGGACTATTTAAATTAGCGCTAGCAGCGCTAACTACCTTGTCTAAGAAGTAAACAAAACTCGGTTTCAGATCTCCAATTTGAGTGTCACACCTTGCTTTGGCTTCTATGACTCGTATCTCTCAACGCTTCTCTGTTGCGATCTTCAGCAAACTGTAGTTAACGGTGCGTGCTTATAACAGTTACACGGTTTTATTGCATTTCTAGAAAGTATACATTTTGTTAAAGATATTATTTGATATTCGTTTTTTTATCCATTATGTCAAATAGTAAGAGAAGAAAATTACATGATGAAAACAGAACATTTAATGTAGAATGAGAGTTGAATGAGAAAGAACAGAATGAGAAAGATAAAATGATGTGTTTGTTGTGCAATACAGTTTTAAATTCTTTAAAACAAGCGAATGCAAATAAACACTATTTGACTTATAAAGAACATAAATATTTCGCTTTAGAAGGTGAATCACGAAAAGCTGCACTTCAAAAGTTGAAAAATGAGAAGCATCATCAGCAGGCATCTTTTAGTGCCTTTGTAAATCAAAATTCCGCTACAGTTGGTGTTACGTATAAAATTGCACATATACTTGGAAAAATTGGCAAACCATTCAGTGACATTGAAATAATTAAAGAATGTATTGTTGAAGCAATGAGTATTTTAGATCCAAGAAATGTCGACAAATACTAGCAATTACCTCTTTCAAGGAGAACTGTAACAGATCGACAGCACTAATTAGCGCAAAATGTAACAGAGCAACTTCATACAATTATACAAAATGAAGATGTTTATTTTTCAATTGCTTTAGATGAAAGCACTGATAAAACAGATTCGGCACGAGTTTTATATTTTATTTGTAATATAACTAAAGATTTTCAATGTTACGAAGAACTACTTGCGTTGGGCACACTAACTGGAAGAACTCGCGGAGCCGATATTTTCGAAAACTTCAAAGAAGTATGTAATAAATTACAATTGAATGTCAGTAATTTAGTCAGTGTCTGCACCGATGGCGCACCTTCCATGAGAGGCAAAGAAGAAGGATTCGTTGTTTTGTTAAAAAAGGAAAACTTAAACTTGAAAAAATTGATATCATTTGACTGCATTTTGCATCAGAAAAATCTTTTCGCAAAATCTACCATTTTGCAAGACACTCTGGATAGAACCATTGCCACTGTAAACTATATTCGCGTAAATGCAATGCGTCATCGTAAATTTTGGCAGATGCTCTCTTTAGATGAGGAAACGTATAGAGTTGACCTACCATTATACTGCAAGGTTCGCTGGCTATCAACAAGTCAGGTTTTGATAAAAGTTTTGTCTCTACGACGACAAATTTTAAACTTTTATCAAGAAGGAAAACAATGTGATCTATCAGATAAGGTATTTCTCAGAAACCTTGCATTTTTGTCTGACATGATGACAAAACAAAACAATTTAAATATTTGCCTGCAAGGTGAAACGAGATATATTTATGAAATGTGGCAAAAGATCCAAGCGTTTAGAAAAAAATTATCTTTTTTCAAAACATTGCTTTGTCAATCGGAAATATGAGCACAACACTTCCCGGAGCTAGCTAAAATTTTAAATGAGCAGAACTGTGAAAATAAAATATTCGATGAATATGTAGGTGTCTTAGATTATTTAATAGAAGAGTATACTAAAAGATTTTCTTATTTTGACGATCACACTCCTGCTATGAAACTGGCATTTGAACCACATTTAATAGATATATTCGAGGCTCCTGCAGAACTACAAATGGAGTTAATTGATTTAGGTGAAGATAGTATCATCAAATCCCTTTTTAACGCTAAAAAGGATCCCATAGAAATCTGGAAAAATGCTGTTGAATATCCATGCCTTCGAGAACATGCTCGCCGTTTACTTTCCTGTTTCGGAAGTACCTACTGTTGCGAGACATTTTCTCTCATGTCAAAAATAAAAACAAATTTAAGAACGCAAATTACAGATGCACATTTAGAGGATCAATTAAAGCTGTGTGTTACGAAGCTTTATCCAAATATACAATTACTGTCAAACAAAAAACAAAGCCAAATAAGTCACTAACTTAGTGAATAAAAAAATTATTTTTTATTGTATTTTTTTATTATTTTTATATTATTTTATATGTATATTATATTTAAAATTTTGTAGTATTATATTTTATTTTTTCTATATAATGCAATAAATTGTTAAATCTATCGAAAAACTATAATAATTTCACAAAAGTCACTTTATTAGGTCAATCAGCTTATGCGGCCTCTAATGGTAAAAAGGTTCCTCACCTCTAATTTATACTGTCTTTACGAGAATCATCGAGAAAGTAAAAGTCATTTAATTATATAAAATGAAAAATATAATATGGAGAAAAATTTTGGTACTTACTTACTATGATGACTACTTTAGCGATACATTTATTTTAATACTTTTTATTTTTGCGCCCTCTATATAACTTACGTGCTATCATATAACCTGTGTTAGCGTATAGGTTTTTTTATAGGTAGTCGTCATATTATTTTTTCTCCTCTCGAGTTTTGGTGATATACGTGGGTAGTCGTTATAGTATGTAAGTATCAAAACTTTTACATAAATGAAATTTTCTTTAATTGACCATCTCCTAGATTTAAACATTGGTAGTTATAGTCGTTCGTATTATACTCTTCCTCTCGTTGTTCATAAAGGTAGTTTAATACCAACAAATATTAAGATCAAAGCAAATTTTTATTATGACTCCCTACCGAGATCACAGCAAGCTATTTGAAAGAGAATGCGAAGAATGTTTCTGGGGAAATTAAGATTTTCCTTTTTTACTCTCGCTTTCACGTTGCTCCTGCAATTCAAGAATTACTCAAGGAAAACTTTTTTTATACTTTGGGCATTTTAGAACTAGTTTTTTAGGTCTTTTTAACAAATTTTCAATGAATATTTCAACAGAATAAGTATGTAGGCAATAATCGGTCTCTAAATTATTTAGAATAAAAAATGCAGCGATAATTTGGTTTAATGAATTAAATATTGAAGCGTATTTCATGGGAAGCTTGTAATCAAATACGAAAATGCTTAAATGTAGTATTTGTGATTATTTAGAGAAAGAAAAGAAGGACCATATTATGAAAAGAATCGATTTTTCTCAATAAATTTTAATTCATTCTCTTATAACTAAATAGTCGCTACAGGATAATCTTCATAGATTCATTAAAGATTTTTTGTTTTAAATGATATTAAGATAATAAATGAATTCCTTACTTTTTCAGCTGTCAGAGTACATTCAAGTTACCAGAATTGAAACAACATTTAGAAATACTTTTGTGGATAAATGATTTTCATATAGAGAATTCTATACTCTATGTGAAAAGCATATCATCACCATATAGCCTTTTCGCTATATGCTGTTCATGCTAAATTACTAAGTTTTAATAAATAATTAAAAAATAAACACTAAATTTTTTTTTGCCGTATTTAAAATCTAAAAATATTTGTGATACTAAATCCAAATACTTCCATTTTGAAAAAAATAAGAGTATATGAACTGATTTTTTTTCTAAATAAATGAATATTTTAAAAATGTTACATTTTTAATTAATGATGGAAGATATTTATGAAATTAAATAAACAAATAACCTTATCACCAATTACCTTCTATGCAGTTTAGTAAATAAAGGATTTAAATATAGTGATTTTCAAAATTATTTGGATAAGTGCTTCTGCTGAATGTAAAAATTATGCTAATTGAAATAGCTGTCCAGAAACTACATTTTTTGTTTGTTTATTTTTAAAGAGTTTTAGCTGCAAAATAAAATCTTAAAAAAAATTTCATATTTCAGTATCTACAGCGCCATCTGTTAGTACATTTCTTAGTTGGAGTTAGGAATAATTTTTTTAACGTACTTAAACCATTTATACCGAAAGATATAATTTAAGAATAACAGATTTAAATCCAGATTAACCAGATTAGAAATCAAAACATTACAAACATTTTTCCAAGAATAATTGTACTGTAAAATAATCTCGAATTATAGTCAAAATTTGAGTGTAGAATCTTAGAAGCAAAATGAAATACTATGATGGGGCTTGTTTTTTAAATAATATAACAAATTGTTATAGATAATTTTCTATTACACTTATTGAAATTTACTTTCAATGATG
Source organism: Latrodectus geometricus (assembly GCA_026290005.1). Lineage (NCBI taxonomy): Eukaryota > Metazoa > Arthropoda > Arachnida > Araneae > Theridiidae > Latrodectus > Latrodectus geometricus. Next base: position 47,122 of record JAPDSC010031973.1, on the reverse strand, counting down.
CGTTTCAACTTTTGACAAGCAAAGTAATTATTTGGGGGGATATCTTAAAACTTAAACTATTTCATACTATAAATGTTGTATTTGATTAAAAAAAATATTTAATAATGTATATATTTATCCTATTTATTTCCTTAATCAATTTTATTCATGCTTAAATTAAATTTTTTAAAGGTAAATAAACTTTGAATTGTTGGTCTATTTATTTTCATGTTGAAAGTGATTAATATTCACACTATTTTATTTTATTCTAATAGAATAAAAAATGCATACAAAAGGAAAAATGTAAAATAATAAAATGATGAACAGCAATAGAATAAAAAAATTAACATATCGTTAACAGTTAGAATTTTTTTATTCGATTTTCCTGCAAAAAAGTTAATTAAATCATTTTCGCATTTTTAAATATTATAACACTAATTTTTATTAATGTTAGTATCTTTCTTATTTTTATAATAATTTTTGTTGTGTCATTATTCAATAGAGTTATTCATTAGTGTTGTGACATTATTCATTAACTATTTATAGGGAAAGGCATCATATTAATTTTGTAATCAAAAAGGAGGCTCATAGAAAAAGTTAGGATAAAGCTGTTTTAATATTTAATATATTTATTAGAGAAACAATAAATTGGCAGACTTTGCATAGTGAAAAGAATATTGATTGTAAGTTTAGTAAGTAAAATAAATGAAAAAAATAAATACTCATTTTATAACTTAACTTAGAAGATAATAAGAAATCAACTATAAACAATTACTTGGTAAATTTATGTACTGTATATAATTAATTTATTTATGTTCATCATTTAGTTTCTTTTCTTAATTTTAAAAAGTGTTTATTTTTACAAAAAATATAATATAAAAATGTTTAAAATGCTTTAAAAAAAGTTTAAAATGTTTTAAAGAAAATATTTTTTTTAATTTTTGTAAATTTAAAAAATATATTAGAAATCAATAAAATTAAATTTGGGTTGAGTAAAATTAAACATATCAACTTAAATACAAATTTATTATACTACAAATTGTCTCAAAATACTTAACAAAAACATATACAACAAAACATACATAATTTAATTTCTCTTATAAAAATGAGTTTCTGTCTAAATATGTATCTTTTTTTTTTAAATACCTAAAACATTCAAAGATAGGAACTTAATTTCATTAATAAAATAAATTGTAATATAAAATAAATTTAATTTGAATAATAATGATGTTTAAATATTTTAGTTATAATGGAAATATCTGGAATTAAACTTGTAGAAATTTTAAGTTGTGGAATATTCACAATTTTTGTTTTATAAGAAATCTGACTCTTTTGTTTTGTGGTAAATGACCCTTTTTTAAGAGTGAAACTGCATCGATTATAATCAAGGAAACTGAAAACAAATAACATTATTACACTTGTATAATTAGATTTACATGAACATACTGGTTTTATATACTTTTCAATATAAAAAACAATTAAAAGTGCATCATTGGCTTTTAATGCTTTTCCTTTAACAGATAAGCGTAAGTGTCAAAAAGAAATACTCAGTTTACGATAAAATTACTTTAGTTGAAAAAACTATGTGAAAGTAATTTGTAACATCTGACATGTGATTTCCATACTGCAGATTAAAAATGCTTAAGTAAATCTTTTTACCACAGATAAGTATTAATTTAAAGCCCTGTTTGAGAATAATCCACACTTAAATTAGCAAAAATGTTAAAAAAGATCAAAAATCCATCAACCAGACACATTTTTAAAGTATGACTATGTAAATCGTTTTACGGAAAAATTCTCTCCACCATTTAACAGGGAAAAAAAATCTGATAGATCGAATTTTTACTTGATCGACTCGCTCCATAAACGCATTCAAGAGACACCATTTTTGAAGCAAGTAATGATAAGGGATGAAAAATCGATCATTTGTAATATTGTCGAATGAAAAAATCTTGGGGAAAGTTCCAGTAACTATGAAGTATTTTGGAAAAAACACGAGAGATTCTCCAAAAATGGAAATATTTTAAAATTATTTGAAAGATAGAGAAGAGTTGAGAAGCAAAATGGTGCTTTTATAATTTAATAAATGCATGCCTAAATTTAGATGGGTTTCAGTTTTGCTTCAAAATTGAAATGGAATTTAAAGACAATCATATATTCCCTAAGTGGGAATTTATTTGAAAACAGAGAATTATCATTGAACAATATGTTATAATATTCATTATCACAAAATATATTGAAACTATACAGAGAATTAAGTACTCGATATATTCTATAAAACAGGTTTAAGAGTGAGAATTTGAAATTTATTTAAATACAGTATATTAATAAAATGCTTTTCATATTGTGTAAACTTATTCTCTAAGATAAGAAAATATTCTTTATACACCATATCTTCACCTGTTAATTATCATAATTTATGTGGAGAAGAGATTATATAGTTCACTATTTTTTCATATAATGATAAAAAAATGAATATTTTTAATGACTGAATAAATGTAATGGAGAAATATTTTTACATTTCATGTAACGAATATTTGAAAAAAAGTTGCTAGTTTTTCAAATTTGCACTTTGTTTAGAAAAATCTAAATAAAAGTACATTTAAATTACTTTTGATTTATAATAAGATTCTGTGATGTGTACTGAAATATTTTTATACAAATTTGTTTGCTTATATTGTTGACATAATTTATAAAATATCCTCATAAGCAACTTAAAAATCTAATGAAATTGTACAAGAATTTTTATGTAATATTTACGAATTGTTTTATAAAAAATGGTTTTCGGTTAAAATTTCTCTCATAATAATTTTATAGAAAAGACTATTTTGTAGAATTTTACGTTATTATGTTTAAAAATGTATTGAAAAGATGCTTAAATTCTATTCTTTATTAAGGATTATAGGAATTACTTCGATTGTTTTGTTGAAAAAAAAAAGACATTTTTATTGGCTTACCACTTACATGTAGTTGAAAATTCCTCTAAATGTTAGAAGGATTTATTTCATTAACGAATAATTACAAGTTCTTGATTCTACACATCATTATGTAAATATGTAGAGTTAAATAGTAAGTTTAAGAATTAATGATAAAGTGATGTATTAGCTTAATTATTCTGCGACTGATAAGTTTTTACATAAATGAATATTATCTTTAATTTACCACAAAAGAATTATCTATTGTAGAAAGTTACGTATGTGTTAAAAAAATTGAACTACAATATGGAAATTAACAAATGTATTATATTCAGGAAGATAAATTCAAAAATAATAAAAACATCAGATAAAAATGCTTCATTAAAATATAAGGTTTGGTTTGTAAGGTCCTGTTTTGAGTATAAGGCTTAATTTGACCGAAATAGTTCTAACTCGTTTGAGAGCTATTGCAAGCCTAAAGTGAAAATTCAACCTTATGAATTGGTGAGGTGCAGGCTAGTGGGTCAACCGTTTATCTGCCATATCAGAGATCAATGTATAAGATATGTTCTCTCTTCAATATATGATTCAATGAAACGTAGCATGTATTTTATGAAATTACTGTTTCGATTAACTGGTGTATTAACATTGTGCTATATCCAGATAAAAATTCAGCTATTTCTGGGAGGAGATTAAACCGTTTTTTGTATAGAGCCCAATTTTTAGGTTTTTATTAGATTCCAAGAAAATATGTTATCTAATCAAGCTGAAACTCTCATACATGACCTACAGCTTAACTAAAACACTATACGCTCTTTACGTCCCCTCAAATTGTAATGTCTGCCTTTTGTTTCTTCGGGATTTCTGGTGTCTGCCCTTACGTGTCCATTAGGGTCTTTGGCACCTGCCCTTCCAGCCAAAAAAACTCTAGCGTCTGCTATTATATCCCTCAGGGTCAGAATAGCAAACGCTAGAGTTTTCAGGTACCTTCTTTTTCATCCTGCAAGAAATCTGTTGCCTGCCCTTACGTCCAGTGGTACTCTGGTGCATGCCTTTCCATCTAACACGAATTCATATGCCTGCACTTCCGTTCATCAGAAAAGTTGATTTCCGTATATGGGGATATTGACGCCTTCCATCTATCAGGAACTCTGGCATTTGCCCTTCAATCCAAGAGGAATTCTGGAGACTCTCTCCCTTCCAGCAGGAACCCTGTTACTTGGCTTTCTGTCCAGCATTAAATTTGGGACCTGGTCTTCCATCTATCAGAAACTCTAGTGTTTTCTGTTCTGTCCTGCAAGGACTCAGGTGCCTGACCTTCTGTCCAACAGGAATACTGGCATCTGTCTTCCCTCCAGCAGAAAATTTGGTACCTGACCTTTCGTCTAGTTTTTATTCTGGCCTTCCATCCAGAAGAAATGATGGCTTTTGCTATTCTGTTTAGAAGAGACCCTGCCCTTTCATCCAACAAGAAATATGGCGTTGTGCCTTCTCTCCAGCAGGAAATCTGGTACCTGATCTTCCATTCAGAGAAACTTTGGCGTTTGCTATTTTGTCCAGCAGGAACTTAGATGCCTTCTTTTTCATCCTGTAGGAAATAGGGTGCCTGTCCTTCCGTCCAGTGGTACTCTGGTGCAGGCCTTTCCGTCTAGCATGAATTCAGGTGCCTGCCCTTCCGTCAAGCAGGAACATTCGTGCTTGGATTTCAGTCCAGCAAGAACCCTGTTGTATGCCCTCCCATCCAGATGTAACTTTGACGCTTGTCTTTCCGCTCAGCAGAGATTTTAGCACCTACTCTTCCATTCACCTAGAACTCTGGTCCTGTCCTTCCCTCCAGCAAGAACTTTGGCATCTACCCTTCCATCTAGCAATTACTCTTATAATTAATCCTACAAAAAATAAAATCTTATAACCACTCTTGAACAAGTGAACAAAAATATGCAATTCTACATAGACATTCTGTCTCAGTTGTTGATGTGGAATTTTCCGGGTTTTATTCCTGACAACACATTTCTGAAATCACCTAGTATCTATTAAAGAAACCTGTTCTACCAAGCACAATTGAAGCTTTAAGGAGAAGAAAATATCTTACAATAGTGTTAAGCTGTAAAGTTATCATTTAACCAGTATCAAATTGTTAGTGATTTCATAGATTTTTGGCTGTGTGAAACGAATTTCCCTAACATATGATGAGATCCTTCTCAACTTTAGACAGCTCTTATTTGCTTCTATAAGTTATCTTTGTATCAAATTCATGTGCTTATCACTAACTACAATATCCTTTTTGAATTTTGCTCATCTCGAAGTATATTTGTGCTTTATGTGCCTTTACAGTGTTCATAATTACAAAATGCAGGTACATCAGATGCTGAAACAATTAAAATATATTTTGTACAAATTCTATATAATAAAAAAAAATATTTTTATAACAATTCATTCACGACTTTAGTTTTTAAATATAGCTTTTAAGGGATTTATTCTAACTTTAAAATACTTATAATCTTTGAAAACATAATACATTTTAATTTTTCTTGATACTTTCTTAATAGATATATTTGATTAAATATAAAGAGAGCAACAATAGATGATCTCATAAAAAAGTTTCCCAATCAGTATATAATTTCCCTAACGACGAAAATAAATAGTATTTTACACTAGTTTTTTAAATAAAAAACAGTATATTTCCTGTCAAAATTCATAATACTTATTTTTAATATTTATGATAATGATGATTTAATATAATGATTATTTTAATATATAATACCATTAACAAAAATAATTAACCTATTTTAAATAGTAAAATTTAACAGTTTCTAATAAAATGGAATTATTATGTCTTCTTTCACTATAATAAATGAAGAATATCTCTGCATATTTGTATTTAGTATATTTTAAAGTATTCTTAGAACTAAAAGCAAAATTTTCTTTTTTGACTATTTAATTATTTTTATGTTTAAGTAAGGTTAGCATGAATAAAAAATTATATGTTTGCATTAACTATCGTTTTAAACTATATAATAATATAATATAAGCTATAAATTATTCTTTTTCCTACTATAAATTATTAATTTCGGTTTTATTACCAGTTTTATTGTGATTTTATTACTAACAAGCAAAATTCTAAAACAGAAAATTTTAAAATATCACATATTTTACATAAATTTTTACATAATTCACATATTTTACATAAATTCTCTGATTTTTTACATGTATTCTCATAACCGAATCACCAAAGTTTACAATTATATTCTCTAAATATTTTGGTTTCTAAAAATATTTAATAAAATAAGTTAAATAAATTAAAATTTACTGCTGTCGTTGGTAGAAAAATTAAGGAATATTTTAAAATAACAGTGAATATAGTAAAATAAGTATTAATATGATTCATAATAAAATAAGCGTATTTTTTTAAATAAAACACTTTGGTTTCTTAAAAATTAGGAATTATTTCAAACTAATACCAAACAATAAAATATAAATTCATATTTACCTTCATAAACACAAAAATTCAATAACCTTATAACAAGAAAAAAATGACAATAAGAATTTTATAAAATCTTTTCAATGTACCATTAAATCATTTTAAATATTTCTCTTTCGTTTCTTATAGCATGCATTTACTAAGAAATAAATTATTTTGGATGTGATATAATGAGAATTATTAATAAGGCAGATTAAAATAAAACATTTGCTTCATTTTATAATAGAAGAAAATCTCATATATTGAGCATATTTGATATTTATTCTGAGATATAAAATACATTGTATGCCTGCTAGAATAATGTTTACACATTTAAAGAAAACAATGTATACTTTTTAATATATAAGATTAACATAACATAACTAATTATAAGAAAAAACAAAATTTAAGTAATACTTAAATAATGAAAAATAATTTTAAATTTCTTTATATGCATTTTTGAATATTTATTTCAAAAAACCAATAATTCCAAAATAAACTTGATGCATTCAATGCTGTACTTATTTTTACTTCTCAATAAAATCTCTTTCTTTTTTAAAAGAATGTTTACCAGCAGTAAACGAGTAACAATAAAAATTTTCCTATTTCACAGCAAGAGATAATTTTTCTACTAAGAGATGTATTATGCGCAAAAATTACCTTAATAATATTCAATGTTGTAGTAATTTATTTTTCAATGCAATTTTTTTTACACATACTATCTTAAAAAGAAAATATTAAAAATTGCGAAAATACATTATGAATAATATAAATGTTCCATCTTTCTTACAATAGTATTTGGTTATCAATTGATGAAAAGCTAAATTTTTGTTTTAAACTAATTTTTAATAAGAAAATATCTATTTTTATGATTTTATTTTAAATCTTTTTATTTTCAAAAATAGCAAAAAAATCTCGCAGTTTTCATAATACTAAAAAGTTTTTAAGGTATAAAAATAAAATTTTTCTTTTACTTTTTAAATAGCATTTTTATCGTTTATGTCATTATACAGCATATCTAACATTTTTCCATTGAATCGCTATTAGAAATATTTTTAAAATGATAACACTTATAAAGGGAATATGTTATTTTCTTGTTATTTTGTTTATATGTTATTTTATAACAATATGAATCTTTACGATATTGCAATTGAAGTATATTTTGCCCATTTATAAAGTCTTAAGCAAGTGTCAGAATATTAACTTCTCACGCTACACAGAATG
>JAPDSC010031973.1:0-39144 GCA_026290005.1 Latrodectus geometricus | reverse complement strand
TTTTTTTCAATGATATATTTTTTAGATTTTAAGCAAATAACAAACATTAAAAATTAAAATAATTGAAAGGAAAGCGAATGTGAAAAATCTGTTAAACCTTTAGTGAGTTATGTAACAAAATTTAAGTAAAATAAAAACATTAAATTTTCTTTCTTTACTTTTTGTGCTATTACTAATAATTAACCTAATTACCTAGGATAATATGTTATTATGTACAATAATAAAAAAAAATGAGTACGTTGCGCAAAAGTTAATTAATTTTTATTTTGCTCGCTACAAGACAATGTCGCTGTTTTTGTTTTTTCCAAGAGATAAGTTAGTTACTTGTTGATATCATTTATTTTCTTAAAAGACTATGTTGTTGACAACTTGAAAAAATGTTACAAAAAAAGTTCTAAGATTTTTTTAAACTGTGAAGAAAAGTAAATCTATAAAAAAAACATTTTTTTATCAAAGTCCATAAAAAAGAATAATCTAAAGTATTTGAAACTTTTTACCATTTCTTAACATAAATTGAATTATGCTGAGTAGCCAAAGGTAAGAGATGATCGAACACTTGAAAAGATTAAAATACTCTTTTAAAAAATATTTTTCAGAACCGGAAATGAATATTTATTTTTTTTAAAAAAAAAAGACATTTTAACCTGGTTTTGTTTTCGATTCTTAAATTGAAATTTCTAGAAATTCCCTAGTATAACTCTCCAAAGGAAATCTTCAAAGATTAAAAATGGTGGATATAGGTATTTCTTAAGTTCCTTTTGGTAACGAATACAACGGAAATTTTTTGAAATCCACAATGTTTTTCCTAATGTTGCATTCTTTAAGCGAAAGCTCTTCTAATAGATTTACATAAAAAAAAAATAATAAATAAAAAAAGTCAGAAGCACATAAAATGCAGTCATAAATTTAAGATTGCACATGTAAAATCCTTTAAAAAAAAAAAAAAAAAAAGGAAAAAAAACTTTGAACAAGATCGAATATTATGTCCCCCCCCCCGCTTTATTTTTGCTTTCGACTTTTTTGTATTACGTGAAAAATGTCCGCTGTCAACAGAAAATTTTTCAAAACCTAAACAGGAAATGAATGATCCAATAAGCGCTTTACAACTTTTTCAGCTATTAATATATTAACGATATGAGTTCAAATAATGTGTCATATTTCAAAAATTTGAACAAAAAATATTTGTTGAATAACATACATTTATCAATTTTATGCATTTTAATAATTATGTTTATAATTAATAATATAATTAAATTTTAATAATTAACAATTATGCACAATAATTTCAATGCATTTTAACTATGCTTTTTATGAATACATACTTTATATAGCATTAAAGCCTGCATATAATACCTAATTGCATGCAGTGCAAGAAATTATAAAAAGAACTTGCCTTATTTAATCTTCAGATAACATGCAACATCAAAATGTAGCTCTTACCCACTTGGTGTGTCATTCCATTCTCCATGCGCAGTGTATCACTAGAACTTATAATTATAGTTTTTTTTTTTTTTTTTTTTTTTTTTTTTTTTTTTTGTGATTTTGAAAGTTATTTTCTATCTACGATTAGATAATATTGCTTGTATGTTTTCAATTTTGTACGAACTTCACGGTGATAGGTGGCGCTGTTTCGTTACATGTTTTTCCCACTGTGAAATTTGTGAACGTAAGCAGAAAAAGAATAAAGTAGATGCATAAAGTCTTGGCCGCTAGTGTGAATTTAATGATGAATTTAATGTAAAATCACATCTTAGTTGCCAAAAGCGGAAACTAATTTTCTACTTTTAGCAAACAACACGTGATTTTACATTAAATTCCGCACTTTTAATTCACGCATTCTAAAAAATAATAAGCATATTAGTAAATATGCATATAATTTTAAATTTTCTTTAAAATCTTAATTAATTATAACAATTGGGTTATTTAAAAATATCTGATTAAATGGAATTCTGAATATTGTGTCACTTGAAATAATTGATTTAAGTGATTTTCAGGGATTAACATTTGCTTTCCCAAAGCACAAATTTATTTATACTGGTTCCCGAAAATTCAGCTATAAACGATCCATTGATAATAACTCAAAAATTGTACAAGCAAATTAAATAAAAATATAGTACACATAGTAGGTTAATAATATTTTTTTACCTTTGATCTGAAATATGCTACTCATAGAGCTAAAAAAGATTCAGAATTTCTAATTATTAAATTCTGAATATTTGTTAGTGTTTTTCTAATAATTTATCTTACTATTTGAATTTTTTTTTCGTTTTTTGATTATCGTAAATTAATTAATTATATTATTTCCCCCAAAAAATCTTCAAAATATCTAATAGATAAAAGCTATAAGCAAAGTATTAATTCTGATTTAGATTGACACTCGAAATTTGCATAATGGGCAATTAATGATATCTATTCTTTGCTCTTCCGATTTTAACTAATTGGCTGAAATAAATGGAAAATTAACCATTATGCAGATTTATTGAACAAAAACTTGAATAACGTAAAGTTACATTTTGAAATTTCATAAATTTTATTTAAAATTTATTAAAGATGAATCTCAACATGTTCTGGTTAAAATTAAATCTCGATTAAATGCGCTTTAATTAATTCCCTAAAATTAATATTTCTAATGGTATAATGACTCTGAAAAATATACACTAGAATTATTTCCTTAATACTGATCAAAATTTAGTAAAATCGGTTGTACGATTCAGTAATTCTTGCTTATTTTCATAATCGATACCTTTAAAGATAGATTAATAACTGATTATCTTCTGTAATGCAAATGATTAATGTAAAAAGATAATTAATTATGCTGTTAACTTTAATTAGAAGTAATGATAAAATTTATCAATTTTATTTAAAAATAAAAATAAAACAATCTACGATTTCATTATTTTAAAAATTAAACTAATTTATATGTGAAAGTATTATGATTAGCTAGAATGAAATTTTAAGACTAGAAGCCGAAACTACAAATCTTCAATTTGCTCTAAAAAATGCAGTACTTCATACTTTTTTTAGATATGAGATTAGATACAGCAGATATGTTAGAGGAATAACCCTTTACAGCACGTGCATCAATTATTAATAATAATCTTATTCATTGCAAATAAATGATTAATAAAAAAAATTGAACTTAAAGGAAATCATAGAAAGATTATATTGTTTTCAAAAGTACTCTTATTTCGTAGAATTATTTTTTTAATTCCAATGAAAGCAAATGTAACATACTAAGGAGGAACGCAAAAGGCTAAGCCCAATTACGTTAAAAGCCCCGTACCATTCTGCTTGAAACCAATTTACTTCTGGAAACGAGGAAGAACCCAAATTGCTCCTTCCTTAGAATACATAGATTTTATTTTTTCATTCAGATTTTTATTCGGTAGTTTAAGAACAACAAAAGAAATGCAGAGAATCCTATACCGCCATTAGCGCTCAAATGGGAAATAATCTAGTCATTATATTATCAAGTATATCAAGAAGTCTGGAAGAGAGACTTCATTGGATAAAGAAAAAAAAGTTATTTCATCGTCCTGCATATCAAGAAGTCTAAGAGAATTTTTTCTCTACAAAAGAAATCTATTCTGATTTGATATACTAAATAATAGAATAAAAGAAATATTCGATGTAAACAATAGTTAGAGTTGAAAACTAATTTTCGTAAAAAAAAAAATATCGTTATCAAAAATTACCCAAAATTTTATCAGTAGTAGTCCTGACCTGATTTTTTAACACAAATTATTGCATATTATTGTTTTTCGCTTTTGACGGTTTTATCAGTAAAAATCAAATCTATAGGAAAACGAAATTCAGTTTATCTAATAGGAGATTGGTAATTGTATAGGCTCAGAATTATTTAAATAATATGTTGTTCCAATAATGCTAGACTAGGAAGAATATACGCATAATATTTTGTTATTTCAAATCTAGAACCTGCAAAGACATTATGGATTCATAGAGAAAATCGAATTATCATGACCTTTTTATATATTTTCATTATGTCTAGTTCAACAACATAATTTCGTCTGAACTTTCTTTTGTTTTTGTTTATTATATCGCAGTCAGTATAATTTTGAACACTAGTAGTATCAAAACTATAAAAATTATTCCTTATTAAAACTGTAAAATTTATTCCCAATTTTCTATATCTGAAATAATTTTGTCATGGAGATATAAAAAGGAGATTGGTCTTAAAACCGTCAAAAATTCAGTTATTCAAAAATTTTAAGATCTTAAATTAATTATTTATAATTTGTCCACTTTCAGTTATTGGTTTTCAATTCAATTTTATCAATATTTTGTACTAAGTCCACTGAGCTGATAGAAAAAGTCATTTAATAATACTTAACAAAAAATAAATTATTTCTTATTTATAAAAATGCCTTTTAATAAAATAGCGAATTTCCTTTTTAATATAAACAAAGTAATTATTTATTTTCTATATTCATATCATAATTTATTTTAAGTTTAATTTAAAATATTCCTAGGGTATTCTTTTTGTTTTTCTCGAAACTCTTAAACAGAAAATTAGAAGTTTTTTAAATATTTAAATTATAAATAAGAATTTTATTAAAAATAGAAATCTTTTCATATATATTTTTGCATTTTGAGTTTCTAGAATTCGTTTGGATAGTATCTTTGAGTGATTTATAAAAAAGCAAAGCTTTTTTTAATATCCTATTTACAATCAATTTTCATTAAACTATGAGTATAAGAGTTTTAAGAATAGTTTGTAAACTATTAAAATTCGTTATCGAATACTCCAATTGAATTGTCCTTGTTATGGGCATTCTTAATTTGCAAATCTGAAAACTTGATAAATATAACTGACACGTGTTAGTTTATACATATAAATATGTAATAAGAAAAAAAGTGAAACTATTAACAATATCAAAATCAAATGCAATGTCTTACCGTGTTATTCTTTAAAATTATATTCTAAAGAATAAATATAGTATTAAATTATTTTAAGCGATTGACTGGATTAACTTGTTAAAAGTAATATGTTCTGCTTTTATATCAAACATTACTGAGTCATACATTAACCTCAAACTGTAATCAAATGTCAAAATATTTCACAGTAATAAACATCATTTCCATAAAAAATATCAAACTCGATGCCAATAAACCAGGCAGTTTCGAAATATTCATTTTGAATCTTTGAGCTATCACAATCTGCCTTCTGCCAAAGACATTAGATCAATATCCTTTTCCATGAAATACAATGCAATCACAGGAATGATGTGAGCACCAGCAAGACTCCCTGTACCTAACCCATGGTGGGTTTTACCAGTTTTGTTGGAGTCTGCTGGAACAGGAATGATGTTTCAAACTTTTAAAAAACCAATTATATATCGTTCCCAGTGGATCACATTATCATTCCACAACATCTGGATGGTTTCCACATCAAGCTGTGAATATGAGTATAATGTTTTGAATCTTCCTTGAGTGTGTTTTATTGAAATCAAAACTAATTTTCAATTGATTTTTAATTTCGCAAAATAAATTGAAGACATAGTTTCTTTCATCAAAAAAATGTTGTAATGCAATTTTCTTTTGAAATCCATATTAATTGTATACTATGTTTGTGTTAGCTAAAAAATCAATGTTTTACATTAAAGATATTGCAATTCGTTTTCACCTTTTAAACTGTCAACTTCATTTGAACAATGACTTATTAATTAATCATATTTTAGGATTTTCTCATAGATTACAACCCATATGTCTGAATGCAATCCATCTGAATTTGATGATTTTTCTATTTCAAGTTTTCATCTAGAGAACCTCAGATTCTCGTGAATATTAAGCTATTAGTTTTCTATTTCCCACATGAGATTAAGTTTTTTATAAAGAGAAACATGTTCAGAAGGAGTAAAATAATTTTTAACCACAATCTTTTCTTGTCAGCTTCTTACCCTTCAAGTTTTCAAAAGAAAAAACTTGAGGTAATATTTAATGTGTGAATTAGGGGATTCATCAAAGAACCTGATGTTTAGAGGTTATATACAAATTACTCTGTTTCAAAAAAAATTTCCCGTTATTAAAAATAGGTGTGTACTTAAGATCATTCCAAATAATTCATAATCTACGTTACTTATTTTTTCAAAAGTATGGATTATACATAATTAATTGTTAAAATTTAAATTTTTTACAGAATATTTTTCACACCAGCAATTATTCCCTCTGGAATCTGTTTATCTGAAATAAATTTATGCTTATTTTGTCTATATATATAAAATAAAATATGTTGAACAAAACTGCATTTTCTTAATTATTAAAGCATCTACAGAGTGAAATTTTTCATTTTTTTTTTTTTTTTCATATGATTATCTGAATGCCCCCATGCACTAAATTTCTTTCAGCATCCATCAGATTAGATTTCTTTCCATTTCTACCTCTTGGAAACAAAATAGTTAAGTTTAGCTGATTTTTCTTATTGTTCATATAGATGAAGCTCCAGCAGAGATTTAGAAATGTGAAGGGCTTCTTCTTCTTCTTTTAAATGGGCTTAAGTGGAACTGGGTACCTCTGCTCAGTGGCATTTTGTACCAAAGCCACAAACTCAATTTAACCTAGTTGCAATGAATTGGGTTGCCTACTTTATTATTAAAGTCAGACAGACCCTTTATGGAACTAAGGTGTAGGTCTTTAACATTGATAATTCCTAAAGTCTTAAACCGAGCAGAGGTTAGGGCATCACAGTCAAAAATGATATGATGCGCCAATTCGTCGTCATTGTGACATTTCCTACATTTAGGGTCTTGAACCAGACCCATAGTAGGGAGGTGCTTCCTGAAATAATAGTGACCAGTAATAAAGCCTACAATGGTATGTATCTTCACCCTAGAACAACTAAAAATTTCAGAGGTTACATTAGCAGATGATCCAGTGATCATACTTTTGGCATGTTTTTGACCAGAAGAGTTAAACCAAGTTTTATTCATCTTCTGCTTTTCCCATTTGAGAAAAAGGCCTTTAATGGTCTTCAAATTGATACCACAAAAAGGTTTCGCTTTAATAGGGTTAGAAGACAAACCCTGATTTGCCAGTTCATCCGCCTTTTCATCACCCTTAATTCCCATGTCTCCTGGCACCCAAAAAAGGGAAATCTTATTATTGGTTGCCAGTTTTTTGACAAGGTTTCTACATTCCAGGACAATCCTAGATCTAACTTGGAATAAATTAAGAGCCTTTAAGACAGCTTGACTGTCACTAAAGATCAGAACCCGCTTACCATGGTATCCTTTTCCAATTTTTAACAAAAGACAGTCAATAAAAGCAAGAACTTCAGCTTTGAATACAGTGGCATACCTTCCGAGGCCCCTAAAGAAGTTAACACCTAGGCGATATACCATGTACCCCGAGTCCAGAGAAGTTATCTTTCCTAGAACCGTCCGTAAACCATCCGAGGCAATCATGCTACTAATAGTTTCTTGATTCTCTCTTGATGTAGAAGGCAGATTGGAGTCATTTCTATCTCCTTTTTGGTGTGATCCATTTCTGCTCACTTGATTATCTGCCCCTGGATTTTCTTGCCTACCGAAGACAGGTCTACCCCAGGAGTTGCACCTGCAAAAGCAGTAATATTATTTGCTCCGACCTCAGAGTCAGAAAAATCAACCTTTTTCTCTGTCAGAACACCCAAAAGTAAAAAACTCAGGAAAGTAAAAGTCAACACAGTATTGCCTGAGATGCTGGGCAAGGCAAAATACTCTAGAGGTTCACCAGGGAACTAGAGGCTCAGTAACCGCAGTTTAAAACAACCAACTTCTAGCAATCAACGTAAAGCAGTACTACTTAGAGTAAAATAGTTAAATTTTACTCAAATAAAAATTTGAATATGTAGTTTCAATGAAAAAACTTATCTATATAACTATAATAAAACATTTTATTCTTTCTTGAATGTTTTTCATTTATTTATTAACGCTCGAATGCGGTTTAAAATATTAATATACATTTCCAAAAAAACATCTTTTTGACATCAACCTCATAAATTAAAAAATTACACCATAAATTTAGCTTTTTATTCTTCAGCATTTTTATGTAACGACATAGCAAAAAATATCTCTTTATATTTGGAAAGTTATAAAAATTTTAATGAAATCAAATATATTCAAATAAATAAATATAGTTTAATTCTTTTTTAAGAAATAAAATTAGATTTTTAAAACAATTCAATCACTGAAATTTTAGATATGGAAAGTTGGTAAAATATTTTAAAAGTAAAAAGCATTTTTTCATCATTTTCTTAAATATTTACTTACAATAATGATATTCTTAATTCTGCTTTTATAATTACGTGCATTATATACGATTTTGTAAATAATTATTAGCTTCTTATTAATTTATTAGTTCCATAAAACTTCTATGAGAACTGAATAATGATTAGGATGCAAACATACAAAATTTCTTATTGTAATTTCAATTTAATGTGTTAAGGATTTAACATTGATACTTTCATCGTGTAACCTTAAAAATATAGTATTTTAAAAGATGTTTTAACAAAAATGGAAACATTTTTTACAAAAATAAATAAATAAAGAGAAAAGTAATATTTAACGAATTCTATGAAAGGTTGCATATATATATATATATGCTAGCATAATTACATACTTGCACAAAAGTAGATCTACTATTTTTAATTCGCTTAATTTTCATACGTTAAACATAATTGGCAATAAAATTTAATTTTAACGTTTGAAGAAACAGTTATATAATTACAAAAATGTAGCTCTGCTACTTTTAATTGGCTTAATGTTATAACTGGGAAGTTTTAATATACTATTAAAGAATATGAAAGAAAAACTCTTTTGTTTGGAAAAATTCCCACTGTGAAAACGTGTTTTTGCGTGTAGAAAGAAAAAAGATTCTCCAAGAGTATCAGCATCCTTTTCTGATTAACTATCAAAATTGTGTGGTGGATGTTTTGGACAAAACTTGTTTTCTAGATTATTACATTAGGGAAAGGATCCTATCTAGATTAATATATAGTCCTTAATAAGGTTTTAAAGAATAGTCATTTTACTAATTCTTCAGATTCCACAAAATAAATGTTGAACCTTTCTTCATTAGAGAGTGAAAACATATATTTTAATTTTCACTCTAATTAAAAATGAAAACTTTTTATCATTTCTATTAAATTAGCCAAATATTTCCTGTTAATCTTAAGCTACCATTTTTACTGTTTATCTTGATTGTTTGATATATATGGCTCCACAAAGTACTCCGACAAATCAATCTGGCGCTGATGATAAAATAAAAACTTTTTCGTTTGTTTTGTGATTGTGGCGTACTTACATATGTATTTTTACATTTTTTCATTGTCAATATAATGAAGTTTTATGCATACACATCAGCAAGACAAATATAAACTAGGCTTCACTAGGTAGTGTTAAACTTTTGTGTGCGAGATATGTTTGGATTTTGGTTTTATAATAATTCTTTCCAAATTATATACATAGTTTGTAAAATTGGTAGATGTAGATTTACTCCATCCACTGTGAAATTTATTAAGTTAATGTTCACATAAATTGGAAAGAAATAAAAATAATTTTTTGCAATAAATTTCATATTTTACATTAATTATATTTAGCTTCCCTTTAATTTTTAAAATATAACATTTTATATTTTTACTGTACATAAATATTCATAAATTTGATTTAAATGTATGCGTATATTTAAAATTATTTTTTACAAATATAAATGAAATAATGAATAAGCAATTAGACGAAGCGAAAGCTGTTTGCGTAAATTGTGGATCCAATTGTCCATCAATTTATAAAAAATTTAGCAATGATATCACAAAATTAACCAATTGTGTGAGTTGAATTTTTTTTTTATATAAAAATTTAAAAAGCATGAAACAATTGAATTAAAAAGCAAAACTTTTTTTTTCCCCTACTTTAACTGTGAAATTAATTATAATGTATTCTAATTGTACATTATGGTTTTCTTTCTCTATTGTTTCTTAAAAATATTCATTCTATTTAAAAATGTTTTATTATAATGCAAAGCTTTTCTCAACTATGACAAAATCCAGATATCACCAATCCAAGGCTTGATATGGCTAATGTTTGGCCTATCAAAATTTATATTTAAAATTTACTATATGATTAAACCTTGAAATGTGTAAAATTATTGTATGAAAACTAGAATGACCGATATGCATGATAAACATGAACATTTTAATACTGTTAATAGGAAGTTTAATCCAAACACCTCTAACATAAGACATGCATATGCAATTTTAGAAATGAAACTAAACATTTTATTTATGATTAATATGATTTATGTAGTTGTGACTTTCTATTGACTATTATTTGTAGTTATATGTCAAATTTACTTCTAAAAATTATCAATTTCAAATCCTTATCAGTTAAAAAAAAATACTTATTTTTTATATATTCCATTTTGACAAACGCTGTTGCACACAAATAAGTACCTTTAAAGGAAAAAATAAAAAAATATAAGCTAATTGTATAATTAATCAAACTTTGTGATAAGAAAACTTAAAATGTTAGTAAAGATAAATTTCAGTATTTTGTTTAAATATTATCACTATACAGCAAATCAATTATCTTTATTTAAAATTCTGCTAAAATAATTTCTATTGTAATGAAGATGTAAAATTTTGATGTCTTTTACAATTGCTTCAAAATATCTGAAAAACATATTTCTAGTTTAATAGATTTTTAAAATTTATTTTTAAATCTTTAAAAAGGTCATTTACAAAATATATTGGAAAGGAAGTTATCATCAGTTAAATACCAATTTGCTGATTAAATATTTTATATATACTAAGATGAATGAAGTATTTTATGTTCATTTATAATTAACATAAAATTATTTTTGAAGGAAGACTTTATTAAGAATGCATAAATCAGGTGGAAACTAGTTTTTACCTTGTATTTTTTAAATAAGATCATTGGTATTGTTTCGTTTAATCTGTAAAAATGATAATTTGAAATTGATGATTGAATGCATGTGATTTTCTATAAAGTTTTAGTTAATATAGTTTGCTTTAAAACTTCTGACATCCAAATATTTCCTCCATAAGTTTGAACTATACAATTAATAGGTTTGAACTAATGTCATATCTACCATGTTATATATGAGAGAAGTAGAGTCTATTTTTTAGACCATCAGTAATTAAGCTAGTTAATTTTTTCCATTAAAAATTGTTTTCTGAATAGTATTTTCAGCTAAAAAATTCAGCATATAACACTTTGTAGAAACAATAATTAATTGAGACAGTATTTAAATTTAGCAGCTAAAATTTACTATCCAGACTAAATATAAGTGTTGATTTTTATCTGGCAAATGAGTTTTTTAACTGAATATAATACTTTAGCCACCATGTTTGTAGATAAAAACAATTTTTTTAATTTTTTTCCTCTGCTGTTGCCTTTAAACAGTCAGTTGCAGTCAAATTAACCCTAGTGTGTCCAAAATGATTATTGGTTGACAAACAAACCAACCATACTGCTATATTTCTGCATGATTCAATCCTTGATTAATATGTAATCAGGGAATGATTTTTCTTTTTATTGTAGTCTATAGAAACTAGCATGAGTTGTTGCTTCTTATATAGTATTTACTCTTGTTAACACATCTGCTAAGATATCAACCAATATTTCAAAGATACATATTTTCTGAATTATTTAAAATTACCGGATATCCCAGGCTATCTGTAAATTTTAAATAATTCTGAGATTATTCAATAACTTGAAGATTCTTTTATGTAATTTGAAGGCTAATAGAAATTCTCTGAAAATTACCTCTTCAAATTTGGATTTTATTGTTAATATTAGTGCAGAGAAAGAAATTATCAATTTTTGCATTATTATGAGAATATGTTCTTCATATAAGTTAGTTTGTGGCTAAAAGATTAAAATATCCATTTAACTAATTATCAAACAACAAGTCATGATCTTATCAGCAATATATTTGAGTTTTTTTTTTGTACAATTACTATTAACTCAATTCAATTATTAAGAAATCAAATAAGAATTGTGAAAGAAATCAATCAAAATTTTACTAGAAATCATGAATAGTATTTTGCAAACTTATGGAACACTACTACATAAATACAAAGTGAAAAAAAAATCAGAAAGTTTAATGATATAATTAAATATATGTATGGTCAAATAATTTGCAATAAATACTAGAAAAATTGCTTTTAATTGACTTTATCCAGTTTCTTAAATTTCGTTACTTCAATTGCATTTATTTTTTTTTTCATGATGAAGAGTACTAATTAACCATTTAGAAATCTACTTGATTTTTTAAAGAAATTTTATTTAATATTTTAATAGATATTATAGAACATAGGTAAATATGGTTTTTTGTTAAAATAATTCAATATTTTTTCTAGGAAAAATGTGGAGAATTAGTAGACAAATACATAGAAACAGAATACTCCATTATTATAATAGATATGCTGCTGTTAAGAAAAGAAGCATTGAGACATGTATTATTTAATTCAAATCTTCAAGTATGCTTTCTTTTCATAAATTTTAGATGATATGGTATTGTTCATTGAAATACCAGTTTTATAATAGTGTACAATAAAAAGTTATTTTCAAAAACTTTTTACTCAAAATTTGAAGTCTAGAATTGTAGTTTGAATTCCTTTTTAGAACTTTGTATTAAATAGATCATAATCTCAACAATAAAAACTTTATAACTAACACTTGTTTAATTTATTTGAAATCTTCCTCCTTTTCCGAAAAATGTAATTAGTTAACTAAATGCAGTGCATAGTTCTTAATTTATTATAATTTTCTGGTATTTGATTTTATTCAATTTCATGAAAGACAATATCTTGTGTAAAATCGTTACTGTTTGTCCTGCAAAATTTCATCATTAAATTTAATTATTTTCTTACCAATGATGAAAAAATGGTACTTCAATGGTAAGAAAAATGGTACCTTTATGTTCTTTCCTGCCTATAAAGTGTTTGATTCAATATATTTCCGTTCATTTTAAATTTAAATATTTAATTAATATGCTTATTTTTGTAAAAGAAATGAAAATTTATTTTAGTTAAAAATAATTATTAACTTTTGTAGAAGAAAGAAAAAAATTTCCATTATCCAGTTTTATAATTAGATTTATTAATTAAAAAAAATAATAAAAAAACATTTTTATTTATTATTTTAAATTATCAAACACAGTTAAAATTGCACAGTATTTGTTTTAAATTCATTGAGTTTTCTAATTATTAATTCAGAAAAGATGTGAATATTTTATAATCTGATTATAGTAATTGAAAAAATTTGAATAACTGCATGAAAAGTAATTTATTACTTTTTGATGAGAAACACAAAAATTAAAATCAATGTATAATAATAATTTTTGGTATATTTCAGGAATTGTGAATCAGGATTAATTTTAATCAAGACTTACAATTTTATAAATAAATTATTGTATTATAGTGTTATCAATTGTATATTAACATTATACCATTGATATTTTATGTAAAAATCATTTTCTCTTCATTTGTTTTATTTATTTTTTTGAATTCAAAATAATTTATGGCTTTATAAATTTTATATGCAACTGAAGCTTAGTAAATACAATCTCTCAAAAACACTTCAACAATAAATCATTCAGATCCCATTTATTTCCCATAAATGGGAAGTAAATGGGATCTGAATAGCTATAGAATCTAAATAGCTTTTCATTTGACTACATATAATTAGTACTAATAAATTATGCAAACTGTCTTGTGAAAAATATTCTAATGATATAAGTTGTCCTATATCAGTTATGAAGGATAGTCTTTTCATTGTTAAATATGTTACAAATTATTATATTTCCATTGTTTATAATTTTAATAAATCACTTTGACATTTTATTGTTAAACATTGTTTATTTAGTTCCCTAATCTTTTAAAAGGCAATCTTGAGAAATTAAGTCTGAGTACATATTTTTGACAAAGTGATTTAAAAATAAATAAGAATTGAGAGATGGAATCATTGTTACTGTATTATTTTAATGACTGTAATATTTAAAACATAAAATATTTTTTTAATAACTCTGCTGAGCAAATTGTTTCATAAATAATTTATGAAATACTTATTTAAGAAACAATTTGCTCATATAATGAAATACTTATTCATGAAACAATTTGCCAAAATTGACAATTGTTTTGTATAAAAACAAATTATATATGTATATGTGTGTGTATGCATGCACACGCAAATATATGACAATTCTGTAAAGTGACAAAGATTAAAAGCTTTCAATTCATTCATATATTTGTAAAGATTTTTTATTTATTTGTTATGGCTGGTATTTTGTGAATGAATATTATCTGTATGTATGCATGCAATTTGCTACTATATATAAAAGGGAATATAAATAAACAATTAAATATATATTTTTTTGCTGTGATATTGTTATGTTAATTAGCCTAATATTCAAAGTCAATTTAACAGTTAATTAAAAAATATACAAAACTTTATTATAAAAAGTAATCATTAGATATGTCCTTATTAATGCATTTGAAACATTGGTTTTGGCTAAATCGCACATACAAATCAGCAGACAACATTTTGAGGAAAAAAGCGGCTAAACATTTTTAATATTGTAAAAGAAGGTGAATTATAGAAACAATGATACAATGGTGAATTATGGGTTGTTCAAGTAAGCAGATATTGTCAAATTTATAAAGGTAAGATCTTTGACATTCATAGTCCTCAATCATATATATAGAAATCAGACCTAAGACTAAGACCCGAATTATAATGAATCAAACGTGGAGAAGATAATTTTAATAGTTTCTTACTGGAAAACAATTGCTGGGATATGGAAGAAACTCTTGAGAATGCTTTGACGTACTAAAATCTTTTTAACTAACAGAAGGGGAAAATATTATATATCAGAAAAGGATTGGGGTTTTTTCTGTATAATGTTTTTAATACTTGTATGTTACATCAAATATATTAAAAAAAAATTCTTTTTCATAAATGTTTATTTAATTTTTATTGATAATAAAATAAAAATTAAGTTCTTATGTTTTAGTTAATCTTCTTAAAAAATTATTTATCTGATAATAGTTCATTTTAATATTAAGTTTGAAATACACATTTCCTCAATTTTGAAAAAATTTTTATTTTCTTACATTTTTCTAGATTGCATGGAAATTGATAGTTTTGTTTATTTTATGTGATGCCTATGAAAAATCAGCAGCTTCTAAATTATCTTTAAAAGAATCTTTTAAGGAAGAAAAATTTATAAGTGAATTAGAATTGAATTTCTATTTAATGTGCCTTAAATCTTTCTTAGGTGAGCTCTTTTCTTTGTATTTCCTTTAAATTTACAATTCATATATATTACCCATGCTCCAATGATAAAATTTTTGTACAAAGTATTTCAAAATTGTTCTATCAGTTTTCAAAGGCAATTATTTGCTTGAATTTATATTTTTTATGTGATAAATACTCACTGTTGCTTGATTTATTTTCATATATTTATATTTGTAAATGCATAAGTTGATTTTTTATATACATATGAACTTAAAAGAAAAGGTTGCCTTATGTGAAGCAAATATTCATGTGTTTTCTTATTTAGACATTATTATTATTATTAGAATGCCATTGTACTATAATCCTTATCCGCTTTGATAATAAAATAAAAATTAAGTTCTTATGTTTTAGTTAATCTTCTTAAAAAATTATTTATCTTTCACTTATTTTCATGCTACAAGAGGCAAAATTAGTAGCTTTTTATCTAGAGGGGTACCCAATGGATGTGTCATTTTAATCCCAAAGGGGTATATCATTATTATTTAGATGCAGTAACCAAAAAGAAGCCTCCAAGCTTGGCCAGACTTAGTAAATGTATTTTATTTGCCCCAGCCACCATTAGAAAGCACAACAGATCTTTGGCTGGGTCAGGATTTTACATTGTTTTCTTTTCATTTTTTGTCATACAACTAATTAATTAATTAATTAATTAATTGAGCATTTATTTTTCAAAATATCCCTAAAATTTACTATTGTGCAAAGTTGCTAACTTTTCTATTTTTGGTCATAATTCCTCAAAAATTAAACTAGAAAATGAAATTTACAATAGATAAATATAATATTATATTCATAGGATAAAGAATGTATAACATCAAAAATTAAATAGGATACATACAGTACAGAACAAATAAAAAAGGCTTTATTTAGAATACCATTGATGTAAAAAAAGTTGTCAAAAATCTTTCCCTTGTAGCCAGATATCTTTTAATTCTATTAGAAACATTTGTTTCCCTTGCCTACTGTTTTCAAGAAAGTAAAATCATGTTGCTTGTGTCATCATTAAATATTCGATACATTTTCAAGAGCTCATCAACTGCAAGCAGAAAAATGCTGTTCTGGAGAAGTATAATTTATCTCAGTGAATGAGCACCAGCATATTTTCCTATTCCTAGCCTAGATTTGGGCTCTATTGATTGGATAGAAGCTGCTGGGTTGAAGTATTTGTAATTTAGAAGCAAGGACTATGCAGAGGATCCCCTATATATGATCTACAACCACCAGAATTATCATTTCACGCGATGACATTGAAACTATGACCGATTTGATATGCTTCAGATGCCTTTAGTAAACATTAGATATTTGATTAAGTTAAGATTTGAACTTATTATGCTCAGTTGGTGAGAACAATGGCCTAACCAACATGGCCTCCTATTGCCTTAAGTGATAGATGTGTTCTCTTAATAGTTGACTGACTTATATTAGCTGAACCATCATTTGAATTCTGAACATATTGTATAAAATGTATGGGCAATTACTTGTAAAATAAAACCACTAGGTCCATATGCAATGTTTGTTCTCTTTCTCTGTTGTTAATGAGATGAAAACTTGCTCCTCTTTCTCTCTCTCAAATTCAACTAATATTGAAAATCAATTTTGATCTCATTACTGGTCTTACTATAATAACATAAAATTCAGAAAAGCTAAAAAAATAACTAAATTTTATGTAAAATAATTTTACTTAAAGTTTTATTAATAAATAACTGAATGTTTTATGTATATTATTAATAATTAATAGAATTACATATTGCATGACCTGTTAAAAAACTTATTAAAAAAAGTTCTTCAATTAACTATTTTGTCTTATTAAAAAAACAAATACATAAAATGTGATTTACCACAAATGCATATATGTCTGAATCATTCTGTTATATATTAATATTTTTATTTAGCTAACTAAATAAAAGGCTGTAATTTTTATAGTTGCTATTTTTTAGTGTAATTATAATAAGTATTTATATAGAGTATTAAAATATATTCTATAGGTATATCATTTTTTATTTGTCATCAAAGCTGATTTTCCATCCATGTTATTGATTCTAATTCATAAATCTACCAATTTTATGATAGTAAATTGCTTATACCAAAATAGAAAAAAAAATTAAGGGATTGTACATTAGAATTCTAAATATTATTTTATTTCATTGCATTTATTCTTCAATTGTTAAAGTGTTTTGTATGGAGAAACTATCATTTAGTGCAGGTTATAGTTCAAAATAATAGAATAATTTTTGTGGTTTATTTATGTATTGGCAAATAAAATTATTGGTCTATCAAATATTATTTAACTTTTTATATGACCTATTGAGTAAATTGCACTTTTTTCTTTTTTAAAACAGAATTTCGTTTTCCTTAATATTTTACAAGTAATATGGAATGTTGTTGCTTATCCTCTAAGTATTTAACATGTCAGATCAGCTCTAGAAGGCTGTGGACTCCCAAAAACTCTATAATAATAAGGGAATTTGATGTTGAGTCCATCTTAGATAGTGATGCAACTCAGAATACAATCTAGTGAAGCAGTATGATCACAGCACTTTTATCAGTG
Source organism: Latrodectus geometricus (assembly GCA_026290005.1). NCBI lineage: Eukaryota > Metazoa > Arthropoda > Arachnida > Araneae > Theridiidae > Latrodectus > Latrodectus geometricus. The sequence continues at coordinate 21,285 of JAPDSC010031973.1, read as the reverse complement.
TGGTAGGTTTTTCTACCACTTTCAAAGAAAATTAAGTCAGCCACTTGTTAGTCTAAGCAGAGCATTATGCAAGCTACAGTCACATTTGACTTTCAACAGTGCCAGAGAATGTTTCTGTGTATCAATATTGTAAAGATGGACTATGTCATATTTAATTGAGTTAAGAATTTTTTTTATTTATGGTATAGTTCTAGATAAATAAGCAAAGAACATATGGCCATTTCGTTTTCACTACTCTCTTTGGCCATTCTATCAGGAATCTTATTATTGCTGTTGTTAACATGTGATAAAAAATAAATTTAACTTGTGTTTTTATAATCTGTCATCTTTGGGTACTTATTTTGCTATTTTGTGAATTTCTATATTTATTTCTATAATAAAATTTCTAAATTTATGCTGTTTCGTAAAATTAATTTCTTTTTTAAGCACATGTGTACAGATTAAAAAAACTAAGTCTAGAATATAAATTAAAAAATTTTTTAGTATTTTTTAGAAATATTTTTCTGAAATAAATTCATACACTTTGTTTACATAGAAATTATATTCATATACTTTATATCTTTCAATTCTTTTGGTAAAACATAGACTTTCTCTTATATAAATTATATTTTATTAATTTAGTTTTTGTTAACTTTTTCAGAATATTTTATCTTTGCAACTTTGGTTGTTGTGGTCTTATATCATACACAGACTTATAAAGAAGAAAGGTAAATCTAAAAATTTTCAAATACAGATAAAAAGGTTTTTTATATTTATAAAATTTTTCTTAAAATGTTCCGTTTTGATTGACCTATCTGTGCTTTATTTAAATTATATATATATATAATAAAAAATTAATTTACTTGTAGTTATTTAATGAACCTAAATTTGATCCTGTAATTTTTTGTACTGATTTTTATTTCCCAAATATATTTATTTTCTAATAAATCAACTGTTGTGTTCTATGCCTCATTTATTCTATGTCTTGTGTGCTATTAGTTTCTAATAATCATGGTAATATACTTCAATGTAATGTTGTATGTGAAACCATGATAAAAAAATAAATTGTGTCATAAAAAACACTTTTATTATAATTTTTTTAATTACTCTCTATCAAATATTTATTTAAAGTAAATATCTAATTTATTTTTAAGTAAGTATCTGATCATAAATAATTTAAAATAGCATGTAAATTGTTTATCTTTTACTAAAAAAATTTTTATCTAAACTTACATAATATTAATAAACTGAAATTATGAACAATGAAAATAAGGAGAAGAGAATTTCTCTTTTATTTGTAATGCAGTCTTAATTATCTTATGAATTCTCAGTTTATAAAGCTTCATAAATTGAGAATTTATATGGATAGCTAAAAAAATGTTTTTCATCTAAAAGAATTGGAAATCTTTAATGTTTTGTTTTCATATTTTATTCAAAGTAACAAATTCTGTGTTTATAAGGAAATGAGTTTCAGATTAATTTTATAATTTTCAATAACTGTTAAATATTGTTGAAAATTATGATTTTTAATTAACATACATTCTTTATACATACATTTGTTTTATGACAGTAAAAATTAATTTTTTGACTCAAAGATTGTCAAATATCTTACATAAAATTTTGTGTGATTTTGTATTTCATTTTATAAAATATATAAATTATATGATAAAAAATAGTTCAGCCAAAATGTATTTTCTCTTTTGACACACATGTGTATATAATTATATATGTTTGCAATATATTCATATAATTAAAAATGTAATATTTGAAAACTTGCTGCTCTCAATAAAAGTTACTCTTCTAAGAATGTTAAATCTGCTAAATTTCTTTATAAATTGTTTCTTAAATTTAGGAGCTCTCAATATTTAATAATTACTTGTCTTAAAAAATTTTGAAAACTTTTTTAAAAATCATAGTTATATCTCACAAATAAGCCTTATTAAAAAAGTGCCACTGACACTTTTTTATTTATAAAATTGAATTAATATTCCGATGGGAAATGTATATTGAAACTTATATTCCTATGGAAACACCATGGTTGTTTTTTGTATGGTAAAAAATTATACATATTATCATCACTCGAGAAATTTATATATAATCCCAATTTAGTGCTCAAAATTTCCATCTTTTTTTGGAATGTTGAAAGAACTCTGTAATATTAATGACTAAAAAAGGAGCAATTTTTTTTACCCAACTAGCTATTAACATAACTTATTAATTTTTTAATATTACAATGTAAAGAAGCTAACTGTCTGCTATGAAAATTGTTATTTTCCAAATATATGTACATAGCGGTGAAGGTAAGCCTTAGAGTGTACTTTAAGGTTAACGGAATACTCATCTGTCTCCAAGTGACTCGTAATTTTGAGCCATGATTAGGTGATAAAGTCACTTATGAGGTGTTACTCTGCTCTCCACATCCACACCACACTAGATATCAAAGGACTTTAGATGTTACATGGACGTCCCTAACCCATGGAGCTCCAGCAACCCAGTGAAGAAGAATGTGGTCACCTCCAAATCATTGCTCAGGGCAAGTAATGCTTAATTTTCCTGATCTTAATAGGAAGGGGCGGGAAGCTACTGAGTCACTAGAGCTCTGTTTTATTCCGAACAAAATATTATTGAAAAATAATTAGTACTAGGTGTTTTTCTTTCTGAATAAAAACATGTGAATGAAAAAGAAGCTTTCTTCTTCTTCTTTATCACCTGATCTGGATCAGATCAGGTCCATGACTGCTTTCACCCTCAACCACTCAAAGACCGCACTAGGGTTGTGCGGAAGGTCACTCTCCAAAAAGCCAATAAATTTCAGTAAATGTTTGGGGCTGACTTCTTCAGTGTTGCATTTTATGCAGGAAGCTTTTAAACTCTGATAAACTCTTTAAAAGTGCTGATAAACTTTTTAAAAAATTCTTAAAATTTACTTTAATACATATGTTATACATAATAAATTTATGTTGATTTCAACTTTGTTCTAAGTTTTTGTTGTGTATAAGTTATTTGCAAAATTAAGTTTGTACCCCTCAAATATACTATATTAAAAAAAAAGAGTCAGGTGTTAACATTTGTGTTACATAAAGTAAATTTGAATTTAATGTATATCACTCATTGGTTTTCATTTGAGATTCAACAAGAGAACTTCAGATTCAACAAGAAAGAATAGAACTTCTACATCCTATTTGTGTTCTCTTTATATATAAACCCTATCTCACTCTTATTTTTCCATAAATTCTAGAGATAAATACCTTCTTAAAAAACCATTCATATATCCATGTATTATTTTATTATATTTGGTGAAATAAAATTTATTTAGTATTCAAATAATTAATTCAGTTAATTTTCATTTACAAAATGCAATAGCAGGAGTATGCAAAATAGAACAATTGCTGATTTTTCACATATAGATACCTTTTTGCTAATCTAAAGCATTTCATAATGTAAACTTCTTGGAATTTAAGTGAAATATAATATTAAATTAGCGAACAGATTTTGTAATTTTGAAATGAATAACAAATTGGAATTTCATAATACTCTTCAAACTATATTAATGTTACATTTTATATTGTGTTCCTCTAGTAGTTTTTTTAAGTGTATAAATATTCTGTTTTAAATATAGTTAAAATATTTTTAGGTTGCTTAATATTTGTTTATACATGATATTTTTTAAATTTGTTTATAAATGCATATTCACATGCAACTATTTACTTATGCTTACAATTATATGATCAAATTAATAGATAATTATTTCATGAGTAAAAATATATTGATTAGTTTGCTTATCTTAATTATTAATATTATTTTTCTTCAAAAAATGCTTTCAAATTTTTATACAAAAAGAATTTATATTTTCAGGTTTTCTTCAAAAAATTTGTTTAATGCTATTATTCTAGCTAGCTATGGGAAACTCTTTATGCTCCCTGTTCTTGTATGGAGTAAAGATGATGAATATTGTGAAATATTGATTATTTTATTTATCTTTTTATCTCAAATTCAAGTTATTCGAGGTATTTAAAAACATTTAATTTTTCGTTATATAAAATATTAGTATTTCCTTAGGAAATGCGAATTTTTATGCAATATTGTTCAATTTATTATGCCCAATCCTTATTAATTAAAAATATTATTCATGCTTTAATAATTTAAAAATGCATTAATATGTTTCATGATTAGCATTAAGAATGTTTGTATTCCTTATGTTCTGTTTAAAAATAAAATTTAAAACGAAATTTAAATTAAATTATCAAATGTTGAGCATCAGTTGAGTTTAAGATGAAATTAAAGAGGTATCTATTCTTATAATGAAAATATATTTATTTTTCTTAGTTAAATTTGAAAATTACATGTTAGATTTTTAATACAGGGAAAAAGTAATTGTTTTGTTGGAACATCTCAATACATAAAAATTAGCTGCATAAATTTTAAAAATATTTCCTGACATTTTTAAATGTTTCTAATATTTTTGTTTAAAAATTTATTTTAAATCTAGTAAATTTATCAAGTGTTATAAAATATATTTCATATTTTTTTTAATAATATTTTTTATGCATTTGTAATGTAAAATAATTACATACTTATAATATTTATCACGATTCATTTAAATCATTATTAATTATGGTGTTTGTTCTAATGAACTATAATCAAAACATTTTTTTAAGTGTAAAATTTTTCTTTTCTTATCCATAAGAAAATATTTAATGATTGAAAAAAACTGTAATGTTATGTTTAATATTATTTTGATGGACTATATTAATGTTGCACAACTTTTGTAACATTAATGTTTGAACTTTTGCTTTTAATTTAAATTATTTTAAAACCCTTTTATTAATCAATTATTATTATATCATAGTTACTATTTAAAGATTTCTTAATTTGAGTTCTATTCTTCAGGAAGTAAGGAAGTTATATCATTTAAACTTGATATATAACGAGAGAGTTACCTTTTTAATTATATTGTTTAAAATGTGTTTTTTATTATAGAAATAAAATGATCTTCGTTTATGCATGAATAACGGTTTAATCTTGTTTATTGATTTTTATTATTTTTAGAGTTAAATATTAAATACATTGAAAAATGATCGTTACTTTCTCTTTCATAGAAAACTTAGAAAAGTCATTAAAAATCTCATAATATACATTCACATGATATTACATTATTAGAAAATGCATAAAAATTAAGAGATTTTGATTTATTATGGAAGCATAACTATAGTTGATTATATTTTGATTTTATCTGTTAAAAAAATACTGTAGAATCCCAATACTCTAATCTTAATATAACTATTTTACATATAATTGTACAATTAAAATGCAGAAAAATGTTGATTTAACTCAATATATATTATATAGAATACACAAGTAGAGAACAATTAGCAATGAGACAGATGAGTGGAAACAGTATTGATATATTTGGAATTTTAATAACTAACTCAAATAAGGTGCTTCTATGAATGTACATGTATTATAATTAATTAAATCTTTTGTAATGTATTTACAAATACTTACATTACAAAAGATAATATATACATGTATTATTATTATTCTGAAATGTAATTTTGAATTTATGTTTGATTTTCTTTGTATAATGGATACCTTTTAACATATTGTACTAAAAACTGTAAAATTTAGTGTTCACTTTATATTTCTTTTTTATGATTACTGTTTTTATAAATTTAAAAAATGCTATCAGAAACTTTGTTTTTACCATTTTAACTATTTAACTGCATGTTCAATCCTCTGAATATGTTAGCTCAAAATTGAACATTTAACTTTAACTAACATTCTAGTAAACTAATATATCACAAAAAAGCTCTGGTCATCTTTTTTGTTATAAATAATCTGTAAGATACTGTTCTAGAAATAAAGTATAAGGAATGGAAAACAGAATACTTATTTTATAATAATTTTTGGTCATTTGTGAAAGATCTTTCTTTATGAAATAGAACATTTCAACTTGAAAATGACCACATTCATGTTTAATGCTATAAAACTTTTAAAAACTGAAGCATTAAAGCATATTTATTCTAGTGTCCGTACTTTTAAAAATATTTGAAATTTATAATTCAATTTTTATTTAACAAAACATGATATCACTTATGATGTTTATATATGTTAGCTTATAATTTTTAATTTAATGTTTTAAATATTATAAAACAAGTATTAAAAAACATATTATTAATAAAATCTTTATTTGCATAAATTATTTGTAAGTTTATTTTTATATAAAGTATATTTTGTAAAATACAATTGTGTCATAAAAATAATTTTTTCAGTAACAACCAAACTTTCCAGCATCATAATTGCCATTACTTTGATCTCTATATCAGAAGTTGGATATTTATTGCTGCAGTGGATAATATGAATATTTTTTCAAATTATCATTTTGTCTGTGATATTTTTCTATAAATAAATTATTTTATCTGATAAATTTTATTGTCTCCAAAAAAAATTTTCTTTTTACATACAGTTTATATGTCAACAATTCTTAACAATGTTTATATCATTTTTTTTTATTTCTCTTTTATAACTTAATTATTAACTTGTTTCAAAATATTTTTAAAGCATTCATTCACACACACTTTACAAACATAAAATTAGTCTTAGAGGATTTATTGTTGTTTTAATAATTATCAATGGTTATTTCAAATTATTTATTATTTTTGCTTATCAAATGAAAATAATTTTCGATTGTCATTTTCATTACAAATTATTACTCATCATAATAAATTGTCTAGATCCTAAAATGTAAAGATATATAATAATAAAATTAACTAAAAAAGAATAATTTGTGTCATCTAAAGAAGGAAATCATGTAATGTTTTTGTTAATGTTAAATAATGTTACGTTTTTCTAATTTCAACATAGTATATATCTTTAAGCAAAATCATTCTTTTTCAACTTATATTTAAAAATACAGTTAGGTGTTTATTTTTATTATAATTACAATTGAAAATTATATACATATTATGAATTTGTTAATTTATATGAATGATGTTTTAAATAGTTTATCTGAAAAATAACCATGTTTGAAAAAATATTTAAAGTGAATTTAATATGAAAAACTTCACATGTCCTATCTTAGTTCTTTTGTATCAACTATATCTAAAACTTACAGAAACAATGACAATAAATTAAAAGGAATTTCAGTTTGTGGTTTTCTATTTTGATTGTAAATTTTTCTCTGACTAACTTCAAAATCCAAATTATTTTGCATCATAAACATTGGTAATAAATGTACTCAATATTTTGTTTCAAAATTGTTTACAGTTTGCTTAAAATATTCAAGAATAAATAAGCATTTATCATTAATTTTCCCTTTACTTAAAGCTATGTGCAAAAGTTAAAGCTTTTGTATCAAATATATTATTCTTAGATGCCATAAAATGAAAATAGTGATTATGTGTGTATTTATATGCATAACATTTCTTTGAAAATTAATATTTTTCTGTGCTTTTTCTTTTTTAAATAAGCAATTAAAACTGGCATCAAGGAAAAATTATTTTACCAATAGATTTTTCAATATCTAAAAAAGTCATTTCAGATTTTATTTAATTAATATTTACAGTTCTCTCAATAAGTAACTTTATTTTTCTTAAATATATAATTTAGTTTTTTAAAGCTATAAATTTAAACAATTTTTTTTACTGAGTAAAGGATTTATCATTTCTTTGAAATATTTTTAAAAGTATTTTACAAATTCAGTTATGTAATGTAATCTTAAATTTGGTGTAATTTGGCCACCCAATAAATTGAACTAAAAAATTAAATATCAAGAAAAAAATAAGTGACATCGATTCCAGAAATTTAGTAAAATTTCTTCCCTTTACAAATTATAAAATTTATGTTAGTTTAATAAAGAACTAATACATTTTAATGGGTACTTTTTCTGTTGCAATTGTATTATTACACAACTTGAGATATCCACACTGAAAGTTAGTTGCTGAGTTTTCTATAAATTTTACAATATATCTTTACGATGCAACTAATTTAGTCTCGCAAAAATATTTTTTTTCATACTGAAATATATATTTTTTGCATCATTTTTCCCTAGAAAATATTTATATCTTTTTTCTTTTTTTTTTAAATGGAGGGGGGGGGGGAGAAATTCTCACAAACCTTAAAAATTAATTTATTGAAATACAACAGCTTTGTTTAATAGTTATAAAACTATCTTAAAACCATAACTTTTAAAATAAATTCACTATGAAATATGTTTTTTATGACAGCAATTAAACAAATATATTAAAATATTTTTAATTTTTGTTATAAGGTCCTTTTAAGAGTCCACTTCTTCCTTGACTTCACAGCAATTATAGATAATGAACAACATACCTTAATTCAAGACATGAACGTGGCAGTTGTGCTCCCAAACAAAAAGTGCAAATGCAACATTCATCTTAAGTGGCTTGTTTTTATGATTTATTTTTGAATCTAGATTGCATTTAGACCTTTTAATTGTAAATTCTAAAGAAAATATATAATTAAAACTAATGAATCCTAAGATTGCAGTTCTCATTATATTAAAAGCAAGTTTTTTTAAATGTTTATATTATAGCATTAAAAGTTACTTATAAAATATATTGTTAATAAAAGTAATTATTTGATAAATTTCTAATTTGCTTGTTATAAAGGTTGATTTATTTCTGACTATATTTTATATTTTTCAACAATAAAATTTCAACTGAATATATAATTTGTGCAGTTAGAAATTACAAACTTAAAAGAATTATATGCATTTAAAAATAATTATCAAGCTCTTCCTCTTTTTAGCAATCATCTTCAAATAATTTTTAGTGCTAATTTTGCATTACTAATGGAGAGTTATTAATATGTATTATGTATTTTGATAAATTTTGAACAATCATTGAAAATTTTAATGATACTAATTTTAGACAGATATTTTAACTTTCATTTGAAAAATTGATCAAGATTTAACAAAACACTTCAAACATGTTATAATAAATTTTTAAATACAATTTTTTCAAGTGCATGTATATTTTAAAAACAACTTTCAGTTAATTTAACTAAAATATGTGAAAATAAAATTATTTAGATGTGAAATTCTTTCCACTTTTAGTTTCCCTGAAAAATATTGCCGATATTTAATTAGTAATGCATCTTGGAAAATTAGATGATATTCCAACATAGATAGCCTGATGACCAAATCTGTTTATGATTGGTAAAAGGTGATACAGATTAAGTTTTCAAATATTCCCACACAATGCAGAAATAAAATCTTTTAAATGTTCAACTGAATTCTTGGATGTTAACCCCTTAAGGCATTTGCCCGTGTCTGACACGGGCGAATGTCATTGCCACATGCTTGTCTCACACGGGCGCTTTTGTTATTTCTAATGCCCGTCTCAGACCCGTTCTAGTAAAACTAGATAGGCTAAATTATATGCCATCTATATTAATATTAAATTATAATTAAACTTTTAACATAGATGGCAAATGGATAATTTTTGGAAGTTTTTTCGAAAGAAAAACTAGTGCTTTAAGGGGTTAATCACTCAGTTTATCAAGCATAGTGAATGCAATTATAGGGTAGTAATAACAAGTGGATTAATTTCATTTTAAAAAACTAGTTTTAATGAACACTTCTATTTTATGGAAAATAAATATAGGGTTTGCAATTCTGAAATCTCTTTATATTCCAGTGTTTTTACAATTTAACAAAATATATAAAATCAGAATTTGGCTTTTCATTTGTTTTAATAATATAAATTTTATAGTAACAAGTTCATATATACTTTTCAATAATCATTTTAAACCTAAGCTATGTATAAAAACTTCTTCAAAAGAGTAATCTTATTACTAATAGAACATAGAAATAAGAAACAAACAGTCTCAAAAAGAAAATGAAGTTAAAAAAGAATCCAACAAACACCAAATTTAAAAAAAAAAAAAAAAAAAAAAAAAGGGGGGGGCAGTGATCATACCAGCATATTACACTTGTTAATTCAAAATAAATTTTTGATTATATATACGTATGTAAATATCTAAACTTTAATGTAAAGTATTTTTTATATACAATTAAAATATTTGCAATGTTACAAATTTCCTAAACTTTAATAAACATTGCTATTTCAAAAAATTAACACCACCATTTATTTTTGTTCTTTGGCATTTTAAAAATATTTGTGATTAGTTATAAATATTTGATTAGATTTAATTCAAAATATTGAAATTTTGACTTAATTGTTTCATGCTGAAAGAAGTTTGTCACTCAAGATTTATTGTTGAAAGGAGAACAGTTCCAAACCAGAAATTCATGTTATGATAAAATTAACTAAAAATAAATTCATACAACTTCTTTTAAACAATTCAATTTTATTAAAATAGTAAAACTATTAACACAATTTTTCACAATTAATAATCACAAATAAGTTTTAGAATATGTAGTGGAAACAAAAATCTACATATATTTTTCTCACAATTGTACTTTAATTTGGCCACAATATAATTACTATAACTTATATAAATAAGACAGAACTAATATCACAGTATGAATGTGTCAGGTAAATATAAAAGTTAAGAATAATAAAATTACATTGGATACTTAGCAACCCATTTTATTCCACCTAAATAGCTGAATAAGTTGAGCTTACATTTGAAAGTATTAAAAAATGAAAAGAATGATAAATATTGAAGAACAAGGAAGAGCAAGAATATTTTTACCAATTGTATTAAAGATCATGTACTAAATTTAACAATTTTTAGTCTTTTCAATAAGCTTCATTAATCAATTATATTATTTTAAACATACAGACGCTTTCAAACATTTTGGAATGGGAAATTTCAAATACATAATACAAATAAGTATAATAATTACTTTCATGTAAAGCTCTTAAACATTATAGTAAAACACATTCATAAAAGACAATCTGCAAATGGAACTGTAACAAATTTTCTATTGTGAGCTGAACAGAAGTGTCAATTTATAAACAAAAAATTTGAAATAACTATTTGCTTCAGATATTTTTATCAGGCTCAGTGCAATTTAAGTTAAATAACTACAAAGTAAAAATATATTAGTCTCTTATTTAAAGAACTAAAAGATATTAAACAAAAATTTTAAATACATTGTCACTTTTAACTTAAAACTGTCAAATTAAAAAAAAATTCAATAGATTATCTCGACAATTTAAATGTCATTCCTGAAAAAAAATGCTTCATACTCGCTTCAGAATAAAAATGCCACGTCAAAATTTAAAATTATATTCACACATAGTTGAACAGTTACTAATCATTCATTATCTGAAAACAATGATTCTAATATCTGAAACAATAAAAGAATAACCAACACTTAGCAAGAGAAATTATTAAATGCAAGAAATCAACACACTTAGAATTCTGATAATCCTGATTTTAGAAAAAAGTACTTTCCTTTTTTTAAGTTTTTTGTATTGGATTAAATAAAGGAGATTTGAGAGAATAAGGAATCAAGAAAAATGATGTCAGCAACTTGATTTAATTTTACATTGCCTTTACATTAGCAAGAAAGACTTTCATTTATTCTAGTTTATTGCAGCGTATACTCCACCAGGCCTAATGACATCCAATGCCAATCACAGGATTTTCATAGTACTTGGTAAAATGCAGCAATTTTATAATACTAAAATTCTGGAACTAAATTTTTGACATTTTACTTATTGTTTATTTTTCTAATTTTTTTAGAAACGAAGTCTAATAAAATTCCCTATTTTGTATCAATAATCAAGATATGAAATAAGCATTTGCTATGGATCTATTCTTTGCTACTGAAAAATTACTATGCCATGATGATTGATACAGTTATGAAGAATATAATGTGCAATAAAAGTCAGAAGTATGTTACAGTTCCATAATAAAATTTGCTTTTTAAGATAAATATATATGTATATATATACTGTCAAATTCTCTCATTATATAAAGTTTACATAAATTCTCTCAAATTATTAAAAATAAGTAAACTCAGATTTTTAGTTATGGAAAATCCATTATTCTGGGTTACAATCGGAAAAACATTAACACCATTGGATTTTAATATCTATCACAGAAGTGATGATTAATACTAATTGCTTAATCATCACATTAATCATTAGTCAATAGTTTTATTAACAAATTTAGTTGATTCACAAGCTCAATGATAAACCTCAGTGATTAATGAGGTTTTCACAATCAAAACCACCATATTCCAGTATTTTAGTAACTAAGGGAAGCCTCAAATATTAAATAGAATAGTAGACTTGAGCAAAAGCATTTCCAGAATATTAATCATTTAGATAATAATGTTAACAAATTTAGCTAATTAAGCAGCTTGATGATAAATATAAGAGGCTTTCATAATCAAAATAACATTATTCAAATATTTTTGTAATAAATGAAGACCTCAATGTTAAATAGAAATGCATACTAAAGCAATTCCAAAATATTAATTAAATAACATTAACAAATTTAATAAATTCACCAGCTCAATGATAAAACTCAGAGACATGATAAGACACTTTCAAAATTGAATTCACCATATTCTAAATATTTTTGTAACAAATGGAAACCTCAGCATTAAATAGTAGACCTGAGCAAATAAATTTGCAGACAAATATTTAACAAGAAATAATCAAAATTACACTGTCATGATAAATTAAAACAAATACAATTCTCTTTTAAGTAAATGCATTAATCAACAATAGAAACAAACACACAATGTCAGAAAAAGATTAATCTTGATACAAGAATACTGGCTTGAACTGTAAATAGCCACATTTTTTGTAATGTCAGAAAAATTTTAATTGTAAACCCATAATCAATGCACTGAGTTTGTTTTCAATTAATTTTTCTCTTTTAAATTAGAATCAACTTGATTGAATTATTATGTCCATATAATAGTGAAATCAGCAAACACTTAATATTAACCAATTTAAATTTTGTGAACATATTTTATTAAACATTAAATCAAAAATAACTATTATTCACAACATATTTCATCTTGATTAAACGAAAAAAATAAAATTAATTTTACTGGCTTATAACCAGAGTTAATACTTAATCTAATGTATTCATTTAAATCTTTTTAAATACAAACTTTACACACAAAAGAAATCTTTACAATTCTAAATATTCAAATATTAATTACAACAGAACATTTTGTTTGTAATCATTTAAGAGATTAAATTTCAAAACCCAAAAAACTTCCATTTGCAACACAAATATTACTAAAACAATCTTATAAAAAATTTCATATTTTTTTGTTTTAAAATTCATAATTGTAAATTATTAAACAAGTTAGGTTTATTTACTGAATACTAATTAAAAATATATATATTATTTTAGAAACATTCCAATACAGTTTTTTTTATTTAGATTTCCATTTTCCAACATTTCATCTGAATATATTACTATTCAAGTCATTTTATAAATTGTTTAAACAGTAGAAAAATACATCATTAAATACAAAAATTAAACCAAAACATTACATTAACTTTTTAATAATTAATGCAATTCAATAATTTTGTCAAGATACATTAATAAAAAATAAACATTTTTTATTTAAAATACATTACGCAAATCAAAAATTAATAATTTCAATATCAATATGTTAATAATATCCTCCGATACAAACACAATTTGCACGAGGATATCATTCACAAATAACCAATCAACAAAACCTTTCAGAGCAAATTCCTTTAATGCTTATTTCTTTCACATTTCTATATATTACCACATTTTTAATTTCTTGAGCATAAAAAATTAATCATGTTTAAAAAATATAATGGTGATTGTTTTAATTACATTATTAGCTTGAATTAGATGAATCTCAATACATATAATTAATCTAAACATTTAAAAATCATAATTTAATATCATAGTAACTTTACAGAAATTAAAGGCAATGAAATCAGAAATATTTTAGATAGTGATAGTTGATTATGTTTCACAAGTATGAATATTTAACTTTTTTTGATCATTTAAACTGTTCACCATGGCTCAAAATTCCTAAGCAGTTATTTTCCAATATCAGATGCACTTTACATATAGCTATTAAACATGATTAATATATATTAATGACTTTATTAAATAAACATTAACATCATGCTGATATTGTCTTACAATAATAAAATTTTATTCTTGTAAGACAAGTTTAACATTGATTTTTGAACAGGAAACAGTTTTCATACAAAACATTTATATTTTAAATGTTTCATACTTTCACATTTTATATCACAGCTGCCATGTAATCCATCATACCAATTTTTGAGTTTGATGATATTTTTGGTAGATTTCCTGCTTTATCTGGCAACCTAATTATTATGACATCATAGAAATGGAGAAAATTATGTACAAAATTCTATTTTGGCAATCTTAATGTTAATATTATAAGGAAGAAATTTAAAACATTTTGTTCCATTTTCGGATTTCAATTAATATTTTTATATTTTCTTTATTTAAAATCTTAATATTTCAAAAATATATATTTGTCGATCAGATTTAAATTTGTTATTTAGGGTACAAGCTTTCTCAAGAAATTCATTATGTCACGATTACAACATCTGAGCATTACATCTTAACATTTTTTTCATTGCCAAAAAATTGAAAATTGGAATGATAGATTATACAGCATCTGAGCTCATTTCATTTCTAGAAATACGTAGTCAGATTTCTATTTGGTCATACAATAAACAGGAAAGTGTATTTAAAAAAATAACAATTTCAATAAATATAACTTTAATATGAAATATTTCCCAAGTCCTGTAAACCGGAAGTCAAATATTTTCTAATGAAAAATAACTCACTAAATAGTGATAAATGCAAATTAAAATGTAATAAAAATATTAGGGATACTGACAAATTTCAAAATTAATTATTTTAAATCATCAGAAATTTAACAAATTACATTAAATATCTATAACAAATAAAATATATCAACTTACATCTTTTCATTTAAAAATGTTGCAAAAATATTGGAAATACTTCATACATCCTGAAAAATTTGAATCACTTCCTTTACTAGTAACAAGCTAACATTCACAGTTATATTAAAGTAAAAACAGTGCTTTAAGGACTTTTTTAAGCTGTTTTAAGTAACAAAATATTCAGTATGACATTCAGCAATTTTTTTACACGACAAATTGAAAAGCACACTTAACTGGATAAAGGGTATAAAATTTTCGATAACTAAAAACGTATAGCTATCAAATTGCATAAATTGTTAAGTATTATTTTATATCATATTCACATCATTAGAACATAACTGACTATGCTCAGCATACACATATATATCATGCAAAAATATTACAATTAATAACAAAAAGTAATTTCGTCAAAAATGTGGTTATAATGAAAACGTTCAAATTCCAATCACAATTTTAATTTATATTAATTGGCAATTATTTCTATTTATTTCCCATGGCAGATGCAAATGATGTAAGAATTACATTTGAATGGATAACTAGAGGACAGGAACATAAATAACGAAGACACTCTGATAAATAGCTGTCCTTTGCAACCAATTTCATAATAAATTTGATGATTTTATGAATACTTTGAGGTAACAGTTAGAAAAACATTAAGCACCAAGTTTTGAAATAAACATAACACAAAACTGCCTTTTAGGAATTAATAAATAATGAACAAATACATAACACACAACAAAAAGATGACTTATGAAACAACGTGATTGGCTTACTTTTTAATTTTTGTCACAGTTAGGAATCAATATCGTTTGAATTCAGATAAAATATTTTTATCCAACTTATAAGACTTTCTGTTTCAAATGACTGTTAGACTATGAATACATATCACCGAATGCTTTATTAACTAATTTTTTCAGTTTACAGCGATTTTTACGTAGCTGCAGATTTAAGATTTCTTTCTCACCATTTGTTTCTTCATATGCTTCATACTGTTCTACTAATTTTTTCATTATTTGCAAGATTTTGGTATTTTTTCTTCTTTGAAATGATGTCATTTCACTTGAGCACAACATCACATAATGTTCCCACAAGGAGTGTATTAGTGTAATGCCCTCATATTGACTAGAATTAATTGGATGATTGAGATATGGACTGAAGTAATTTTCTTTTACATGCAAATTTATACCACAGTTTGAAAGCCAATCTTCCAGGGCTTCAATCATCTTTTTCACTGAAGTTTTAATAATAATGTCATACTCATTGAGCTGTTCACGAATGCCGTTTTCCTTACCATACCTTTGACTTAGTGGAGATGGCTGCTTTAGTGACTGCACGTGAGAATTCTGACTATTATTCCTATGACTTGTAAGACAATCAGCATATTGACTCGCATTAGAATTAACTGCGGTCTTTAAGCGCTTATTTTGTAGAGACTGTTCTCCGATCGAATCAATAGAACGTTTGTTTGAAATCACATTTCTATTTGATAATTCACTGGATTTGGAAACATTAGCATTTTGAGATTCAGGTAAAACTATATTTCTTAATACAGCACCTGTCAAATTGTCATTGTCATTCGAAACAACTGCAAAATAACTACGATATACTAAATCGTACTGAGATTTCAAAAGCACCTTCAAACGAAGGTTTCCTTTATTTCGTGATCTTTTCTCAGCAATAGTTTGAAGCAATTTCAGAAAATCATCTGATTCCATTGTTGACAGTATCGGAAAGCACGTTTTGCACAATTACATATAAATTTTGCAGAAAATTTGTCTCAGGTGGCCAAAAAAAGACAGATGCACAATGATTTAAAGTATCCACTACAAAAAATAAACAATTAATAAGCCTTGGCAGCAAGCGAATTTCACAATCAAACACAAATCGACACACTCGCGCCAGGGACACAACACGGAAATGGCTTTTTCTCTGGAAGTGATATGCAAGCCTGGGAACCTCGAGGTCAGAGTTACCTAGAGTGTTGCCAATATTGCCTTGAAATTAGATAGCGATGACGTTGCCAGATAAATGTCATAAATAAAATGCAAAATATGTCACAATGTCCATTTGGTAATTTGTGCTTTAAAATACAGTTATTCTTAATAAATTATTAGAATCTTTATTATTTTCAGGGATATAGCAAAAAGAAGCTAGAGGATCTATCATTCCCAGGCCACCACTTGGAAAGGGGAGACAAATAAAATTTTTCAGAAAAGTTTACTTTTATTTTGTTTATTTTGATCGAAATATCAACATTGGGAAATACATTTTAAATTTAATTACTATATCATGTTCAGTGAAAACTTTTCTATAATCAATGATCTTTATAATTTTATATTTTCATATAAATAATTTTTTACAGCTAACTTCGTATTAGAAGTTGTGTTTTTTAAATCGTGTTTTCAATTATCGTTTTTTATGGTTTTATACTTTGTTCAAGATTTGCGGGGGTTTATCATTATTTTGTACAACAAAACTTATACATTTGTAAATGGCGGAACTATCTACAAAAATTTCTGTTAAATGTTCTGAAATATATATTATATTAGTCAGTTTCTGTTTTATGCATTTAAGACATATTCATTTCAGTTTCAAGTCATTTATAAAATAATTTTTGTTGAGTTATAGATCAATAATTTAGGAAGATTCCAAAAAGTAAGCTTATGATATACAACTAATTTAACTTACCGAAGGAAACAAGATTCACATCATTTTCTCATGAGCCTTAATTATTTTTAGAAGTTTATCTAAGTCAAGTTACAGACCTATAAAAATTATAGTATTGATTAATCTTTTCTTTGTAAAAATATAAAAAAAACAATGAAAGAATTATTATTTAAAAATCTTTCCTACACAAAATAAAAATATAATGTCAAATTAATGTTGTGCTTAGAATCACAAATTTATCATTGGGAACTAGCTGTGTTATTTATTATTCAAAAATTCAAATTGAAAAAAAAATTGTAGAAATTTTGTTGTTCTGAAGTTTATTTGATACGATAATCCTTTTTGTACAGGGATTAAATCATTTTATTTAACAACTGATATTTTCGAACTATTCTTTATTTTAATAATAAAAAAGTGTGAAATATTTATCTTCTTGTGCCTAAAATAAAATAATAAAAAAAACATTAAATTGTCCTTGTCGATTTAAACAAATCATAAAGTGGATGCTTCTTTTGTCTTTTTATTTTGTATTTTCTTCTGTTCTATTGTCGAAGCACTATAGGCTACAGTCAATAGAAGATAACTTCTCAAACCGATGCTTTAGTCTTTACAAAATGAAATCACTTTATTAACAAAATGAACTGCAATAATATTTTTAATTTAGATTCTCAAAGAGTTCAAGCCGCTGAGACGCACTCGATTCCATGTTTTTCGTTCACTTGTAACAATCACTGTTTTACTTACAAAATATTCTTCAAAATCTTTTTGAATTCAAATTGAACTAGTCATCAAGCAAAAATGATACAAAGTTTTCGAAGATATTCAGCTATGGTTAAACGACTTGTATCAACACGTGAATGGTTGGAATCCGTTGGAGATCTCTTGAAACCATGGTCATCTCTGTCGCGTAAGTCAATGAATACTTTCCAAATACATTCATTTGAACAATTTCGAATCGAATAAGCTGAATCATTGGATTCTACACTGAAATTGAACAATTGAATTGATCCGAAGCAGAAGGGCGAGGTTCAAATGGCTTGTGTCACAGTTAAAATTTCTAAATCGACGTTAGATAGAATGTTGAATTATGATTTTTGCGTTTGAGATAAATAAGTATTTCAATGGCTGATATAGACATCAAACGGCCATTGATTTAAGACATAATCCAATTCCATAAATGAGAAATTTTTTCAGAAACCAAGAGACTGGTTTCTTGCTGATCTTGACAAAGTTCCAGCGATCCCAAAACTATAAGTCATGATAATAAAGAAACCGTAAAGTCCAATTCCATTACTGGAAAATATTCTTCAAACGTGAGCTTGTAAAGACGTGATAAGCTATATTTTTGAAGAGAATTTTAGAAGCTATAACAGATTTCAAGAGAACAGGAAATCACACAAGAGAAAGTGGTGAGTTGGAGAACCAGGCAAGAAATCTGGAATCGATGAAAGACACAGATAGAAAAAGATAAAGATTTCAGGAAATTTTGGAAGCAATATCACTAAAGATTTTAAAATTTCAGTTTACAATATTAATTAAAAAGAGAAAATTTTTATTTTGATTAAAAGAGAAAAAAAGATTTTGAAAACTTTTACAAACGTAGAAAGTGTAATAGCGATCTCAACAGTAACGAAAGAAATAACTACTTTATAGTTAAAAAATCAACCCCCTTAAAAGGAAATTTCCTAAAACTGAAATAGTATGAAGGAAATCTTGTCAAAAAATAATTAAACACAAATAAAATTTTCTTTAAAGACTCTTAAAATTTTCATCGTTAAAAGTCAATAGTACAGGATTAAAACCTACAAAAAATTTCATTTAGAATAAAACGAATGAATATTTTTTACACACGCATTTCACATTTCTTAATAAGTTAGTTTTATAACTACAATTACTATTATAAATATATAAGTTGTGCTGTACTTTACTCAGGGAAATTTAAATTAGACTACAAAAATTAAGTGAATCGAATTATAACGTGAATTTCGTCAGATAAATGAGCTATATCTCAGGGTTTACCCTTTTGCGGAACACCTAGTTAACAAGTTTCTTAAATTACCATATAGTATACATTCAATAAAATCCTAGAATATTAATATGTATAAAAATATATAATTATATTCAATAGATTAGGGCTTCAGTGAATCTAAATTTTGGCAGTAGGGAGTTAAAACTTTGGAAAGCTTCATTTTGAAGAAAAAATAGATGATGATTTAATGATTTCGACTTTAAGTTTTTCACTTGCAGATTAAATTAATTATACTTAGGTGCTTGTCCAGCAAAAAAGGACCCCGAAAAGGATGAGGGATGGGAAAGACTGATCAAATTTCTTAAAACATCAATTTTTATATTAGGTTGGGGAAAAAGTAATCCATTATTTTTTCGGTAGACGTCTGTAGTGATCGATATCTCGTGAGGTATCTATCAAACAATTTCAGATTTATGCTCGTTGGAAAGGTGACATTTGACACTAAAATATCCTCTTGCGGTTTTTTGTTTGATTTATTCAGTTACGAGTACAAGGTTTTAAAAATGGAAGACAACAAACAGAAAATTCGATTCATTTTAATTTTTCTTTTATAATGGCGAAAATGCAAACCAGGTGGCTAAAATTGTGAAAGGTGTTTATCGTCCTATATAAGACTGTAACAACCAGTTACGTACAATTTTTGTTTCGTCGATTCCGTTCGGGTATTTTTGATGTTAGAGCTGCACCTCGCATGTGGATGCAGCATCGTCGAAAATGTCTATAAAATATCAAAAATGATCGAAGTTAACCGCATGTCAGCAGTCGTAACGCGCAAGACCTAAAAATCTACATGAAAGCTATTTTAAACCTTTTTACAAAGTGAATCCAAAAGAAGTTACATAAAGTTCACGTAAAAATAATGGATTTCTTTTTCCCCAACCTAATATAATGCAAGTTTTAAAAAGCATTTAAATGTGTTGATAGCATCAGAAAAATGAAGAATATGAAGAAGCGTAACTGAGAAAGAAAGATTAGTTGTGTTATTGAGACTTCAGAAAGATTTCTTTGTGAAATTCTTGTCCTTGTCCCACAGTAAGGTAGGTCTATGTTTTTATCTTAAGCTTTGTTGTAGCCCTTTAGTTTAATGTCGCGTTATACTCGTGAGAAAATTTGAGCAAAAAGGGTTTTCCATTAACGGTCCACATTATACAAAACACTTGCAATCAGCTGCAAACTGACCTCCAGCGAAAGGGAGGGGGAAATTTCTTCTCAAAATAGCACTGCGAAATCCAGAATAGAGAATTGTCTTCCTGAATCGAAATATTAACTACTGGATGAATTGAAAAGCAATTAACTGCAAATTCTAGGAAAATAATTACCTTTTTCTTGTTAAAGCTTACGTGATTAGAATATCATTACTTTCCAAATATGGTTTAACTCTTACATATTTTTGTTGGCAAATAGTATTTTGTTAAAAACTATAAACTTCATTGGAAAAATTTGACTTTTGATTAACAAATTAAGCTTTGCTAAAAACTTGAAAACACTTATCAAGTAATTTTATTGTATCGATAAGTAAGATATTAATATTTTAAGAAAATCTTTAACTGATTATAAGTTTTAAGAAAAACTATAAAATAATAATTGGGTAAAGATTATACTGAAAAATGGAGGAACATCTGTAATCTCCACTTGATATGTGCTCTTAAGATATGTTAATTATGATTAGAAAACGGCCTCAAATTGAATTATATATATATATATATATATATATAT